>BGPR01024039.1:1573-23646 GCA_013235015.1 Araneus ventricosus | reverse complement strand
CGTAAGTAAAGGTTTCATGCCTCATCGCGGAGTAGTTAAAGAATTAAAAGAAACTACTAAACTAAGAATATGTTATGATGCCTCATCCAGTGCGAACAATGAAATGTCCCTTAACAATCGCTTAGAATGCTGTCCCCATCTCAATCCTGATTTCCTTAAAATTATCCTAAAATTTGGATTCTACCCTATAGAATCTTGCGCGGATATTCAGGGGGAATTTTTAGAGGTAGGGATTGTTGAGGAAGAACGTAAGTTTTTGCAGACTTTATGGGGTGAGGAAGGAGGGACAAATCTCACTTTGGATGATCATGCAGTCAGAATCCTTCGGACGCAACGCCTGCCATTTTTGTATAAAATGACCTTTTCTGTGTTGAATGAACTGTAAGCTAATGACTTAATCAGAAGTGATTACTCTTTGGAAGAGACTGCATTGATATCTAAAGAAGCTACTAGTATTCTTAGTGAAGCAAGAGTGAATATGCGTCAATGGACAACGAACTCCCCGTCTCTCTTTGAAATGTGGAGAGAAACTGATTTAGAATGCCGACAATCATCGTCAGACTCTGATATCCCATTAAAGGATTTAGAATTAATTTGGGATAATAAAAGGGATACTCTGAAAGTTGCATTCAACTTATTGCAACATTTGAGTGATAAGATTCCGACAAAGGGAGTCGCATTAAGTGCTTGTGGTGTGCCCTGTGACCCACTAGATATTCTAACACCTTTCACAGTTCGCATCAAGCTATTGATTCAAAAACTGTGGGAAAATGGTTTTACTTGGGATGAACCACTCCCCCCAGACATAGAATTCAAGGAGTGGCCTCACGAATTGACTTTTGTGCAAGATGTCGTAGTACCTCATCTTCATTTCTCTGTAATGAAAACAGAGCTGTTAGAAGTGGACAAATCTTCTGGCGCCAGCCATAAAGTATACTGTTCGGTAGATGATTTTAGGATGAAACATCCAAACGACGTTAAGGCCAATTTCATCGTCTCTAAATCTCGACTGACCCCTCTAAGGACAGTTACCTTACCTCGTCTAGAATTGCTGGGATCCGTGGCTTTAGCTAGACTTTGCGTTTACCTGAGCAAAACATTTCCGTTAATAAAGGAAGGTAGCATCTCTTTTTGGAGTGATTCACAAATTTACTTGCATCGGGTCAAGAGTGTTTCAATACTATGGAAACATTATGTCCAAAATAAGGAGAACGAAATTAAAGAGGAAACTGACCCCATGAACTGGTACTTCTGCGACGGGAAAACTAACCCAGCAAGCAAGTTCACTCGTGGCATAACCATTCATAATCTGATGAATGATGAAACCTGGTGGACAGATCCATCGTGGCTATTAGAGCTCGATATCCCAGCTAAGGGAAAGACATTAACTGCTGATAAAGAATAAGTTGAAAGACAGAAAACAATGATGACCTTGCAAATGACTATGAACTCAAAATCCTTCACTGCTATTTTTATGAGTCAGACATTTTGAATTTAACAGAAATAAGTTGGTATTTAAATGATGTTCATAGAGCTGAATTCACATTTTTTATTAGTTACCTTTTTGTTATTTAGTATGTGTTGTTTCAGAAAACTGTAAATTTTTCAGCCAGAAGATTAACGATATTTGCTAGTCATATTAACTAAGGTTATGTATATGCATTATTTGAAATATCTTAAGTTTACAGGGACCAAATGTGTTCTAATTATGTTGCTATTCTGTAAACGTTATTTACATACTTTTCTGCTGGAATATAATTGTGTATTTACCTGTTATAATCACCTTGGGTATCCTTTCACTTGGGTATTCTTTCAAGTCAAATATGTGTGTGAAAATTCAATGTTTTCAGAAATTGAAAATAATTGACTAATTTTTAACTATGTATATTTCATATTTAAGGTAAATTGGAATTAATCAAAGGATTTCTTTACCGGGAAAGGATAATAAACGATTTTTGGAAATGGTGAAAGAAAGAATATCCTCTTCAGTTAAAAGGTGGTAATTTTAATAAAATGTAAATGTAAAAACTGAATTTAATGTGAACGATATAGTGTTACTAGGTGAGGAGAAGGTTCCTAGACAACTGTGGAGACTAGGAAAGATCATTGATGTCCACAAAGGACGTGACGGCAAGGTAAAATCTGTAACTATTAAAACAGCCACAGGTATAATGAAACGTCCTATTCAATTGTTATACAACCTTGAAATTATGTCGAACGAGTAAGTGGCATATTTAAGTGATTATTGAAAATTGTTATTATTGTGTTGTGAAATGTAATTTGTAGTTTCGGTAATTAATTGTTTTGAATTTAATATGTTTAAATTCATTGTATTCCTAACGTAAATTTTATTGAATTTATATTTTGGATTTGGATTCATATTTGTTAATTTGAAATTGTATATTAAATGTATATTTGATGAATTCCTTCATCGGGGCGGGAGGATATGGCAACTTGACTACAGTAATCCCCAGAAAGGGAAAAATAGGACTGTCATCCCCACCCCCGCAGGGATTCATCCTCAGATTCTTTCTGACCCTACCCCCGAGCGGGTGTAGATTTTGATCCGGCTATAAGCCATGTGATTTTTACTTGTATATATATATGTCGTAGTGGTGTTGTGTGTGTCAATAAAATCATAAAAGATAAATTGGATCTATTTTGAATTTGGATATAAAACCACACATGAGAAACCACTACATTGGCTAACCTGATGAAGTTGTTTGTATGTAGGCAAGGGCAGACTAATTTCTCCAGGTCGTTGGCAAGTAACTTTTCACTCCAATAACCGCATGGTGTGGGCTCCAATAAAATCCTGGTAAATGGACGATGGTAACAGGAGCAATAGATTGTGCCATTTGGGGAAATGAGAGAGGTAAGAGACTCATCTTTAATAACGTTCGTTTTTACATCTTAATCTTCGGGGAATGGGAAACCATCCGTTGCAATGGAGTGCGCACACTGTTACAAAATAATATTGGGAACAGTAAAAAATGAAATCGGTTATAAAACTATAATATATTTAATTAGTACTCAGAGCAATAAAGATTGCAATCAGGTATAAATATTTCGTTTCGCTAACTGCAAATATTTTGAGTACCCTGACACATTTTTAGAGTAGTTATTTATTTATTTGTAATTTAATGTCCTTCAATTTGCACCAAATGATGCTTATGTTCTGTGCCTTTTTCTTTTAACGGTTCTTTGTGTACAATTAATTTAATAAAGCATGCTTAGGGTTATTATTCTGTAAATAGTTTTCGCCTAATTCCTTGACCTTATGTTTTAGGAGATTTAATAATGTGGACGTCAATCAATGGTAATATATAGGGGGAGTTGGGGTTGATTGATACGCGGGAACATTGATACAGTCCATAAATTTTGATTATTGGAATGGCTCAAGATGTTCACATCCCCTCGTATATATGTCACTGTAACTCTTAGCACACGGTATATTTTTCGGCAATGTTTAGTCAAAAGTTAATTTACAAAGGAATCAAACCGCTAATCTTCTAGTCGAAGTAAATTTTACTCTAAGTACGTGTTGTGTGATTTCTTTCACTTATTACGTTTTCCTGCCAGGGAATCCACTCCAGAGGTAGGAAAAAACATTTATTTTTCTGAACTTTATTACATTTTGAGGTTTTTTAGAGTTTATTTTACGTAACCCCTTGTTTTAAGTTAAAAAGTCTCTTGGGACAAATTGATACAGTTGACTCCGGGGCACATTGATACCCATCTTCTGTGTGTATCAATGTGCCTTAACAACAACTACTTTGCAAAATCGTCTTCATAAATGGAAAAAACGCAAAAATAAACTATCTAAGAGAAACAAGTAATTAAGTATTTGCTTTAAACAATGAACACGCTTTGAATTTCATTGCAAAAATGAAAAGTATTGTTGTAAATTAGGTTTAAAATATTTTTTACGAATTTATTAAAATTGGAAAAAACAAATGTGCAGAAACTTAATTAATATCATCGAAAAGATAATTTTTTGTATTTTCAGATGGTGTGAAAATTATATTTGTTTCATAAATCATCAAGGAAAATTTCCAAAAACGGCTTCGAAGCTCACTTTCCCTCCAAAGTATTTTTACACACACGCACATTCTCCTTTATTATTTGTAGAAATAAATTATTTTCTAAGGTATTATTGTTTCAATTTTCTAGTCTCATTAAAAATGTTGAATTTTGATTAAAATAAAAGTTTGTCACTTTACGAAACTTTCAAACCTTGATTTGGAATATAAAGTTTATTGATAAAACGCATTTTATTTTGATCCCAGACCGATTAAAAATCATTATTTTCGATATTTCCGTGTGTATCAATGTACTCATAGTATGAGGCAGATTGATACGAATCCATTTTTAGGAAAAAAGTGTAATAAATGTTTTATTATGTCATTTATGACCAAAGCTCGACTAACATCCTATATTAGATTAACAAATGTATAAATTTAGTGTATTAGTTCTAATTATTACCGTTGGTAAAATCATTTTTTAGCTATCCAAATAAAGTGTATTAATGTCCTCGCATCCCCCCTATAGATTCAAAAATCATGTCTCAGCAACTTCGAAAGAAACGTTTCCTTCCAGGTCTACGGAACCTGATGAACGATTCCACTCGACGGACTGGATGAACGAGACGGCTGGTTTGATCCTCATCCATAGAATTGTTCAGTAGCGAATGACACATCACTACTGTCATTTCGTTTCTTGTAAATTTGGGGAGGTTGTTCATGCTCTCCTGATGCTTTATTAATCAAGTGGAATTCTAATTATCGTTCATTTCCAGTCTTTTTTATCTGGATTTTAAGAGAAATTTTCTCATGATAAGAATTATCATATTTATCAAGAAATTAAAAACTGTTTTTCCAAGTGACATTATGTCATCTTACGTAAGGCTAAAATATGTTAGCAAATATTCTTCAAAATGTGTATAATAATCATTAGTGTGAAGAATATCATTAGTAAATTGAGCAGAATAATCATCAGCGGTTATGGAAAATAAAGTATGCTAAACATATGGTGCGCTATTTATAAAAGCTGATGCTTTCGTACGTATATTTGTAGGACTATTTAATTACGTATCTGAATTCTATTATATTTAATTTAAATAGCCTGCCACTTTTATTTAATTCGACTTGTTTCATGTTTGTAAAGATGGAGTTTTGTAATCGATTTTTCACTCGCTTCCTGATGTGCTAGAGGATTAAATGCTGCACACTTGTGTATTCTGGTAGATAATACACTATTTGAATAATTTCAGAACACAACTGTCAGTTAATCACTAATGAAATTAAATTTTGATTACGTACCAATAAAGCCTTCTGGTAGTGATTTTGAAAAATAATTTTTTTTTCTCAAGATTAAAAAGAAAAATTGAAAACATCTACTGTTTAGCATAGGGGAAGGTGGTGTACCTAGGTCCCATTTTTACTTTTTAATTTTTAATTGGATAATTACTAAAAGAAAGGTAACAAAACAATTTTTCTTTCATATTTTAGGCCTTTATACACAACATATATTTTTTGTAGATTTTTTAAAAAAGTATTTCAGTGCATTATTTACAATTTTAAAGAAAGTGCAAATAGGACCAAGGTACACCATGGGTAGTGTACCTTGGACCAGCTATTTCTAGATTTAAAAAATCTAACTGAATAGTTTGAACATAAACATTTATTGGTATTTTAGCTACAGAAAAATGTTAATGAGCACTTTTACTTAATGAGGTCTTAGATTAGACCGAATTTAAAATTATTACAGCAACAGTTTCATTCCTAAGAGTAGGCATAACCAACATTGTAATTAGACAAGTCAATTCCAAATGTTAATTTCCGAAGCTGCCTTTCAGATCCTCCAGTCAACACGGGATGTGGTAACTTCCACATTACATCACATTTTTCCACAACATAAGTGGTAGACCATGTAGTGGTCATACACCAAGGTACACCGCTTGGGCATGGTCCAAGGTACACCACTTGGCCATTTCATGGAAAATGGCTGACTACTAAATTGAGGTTAGACTTAACATAATTTCTAACACATGTTATTATAGCTAAAACCGTGCTTTATAAGTTAGGCATTTTACTATAAAGTAATTTATGTATGTTTAGGAACTATTAACACAAAATTCAACAGGAAAAAAATTAGTTTTGATGGGTCAATTTCCTTTTTCAGGATTCATTCATTCAAATGAGCACCTTGACAAATAAGTTCAGGTACACTGGGACCTCTGGTGGCAAGTGTACAAAATGCATATAACATTTTCTATACATCTATACAGATGGCGCTAAAATCGGCATAGGTTCAAGGTACACTTATGTCCAAGGTACACCACCTTCCCCTACTAATGAATGTGTGTTTTTAAGAACTTTTAAAATTATCTTGTACTAAGTAACTAAAAAAATTAAATAAAATGAAAGTACTTTTCAGTAATTTATGTTGGATAAAGAACTGCATATTTAACAACTTGATGATGAAAAACAGAAATTGGGGTTTTCTGTATTTTGCGCAGCATTGAATTAAAAATAATATATAAATTAATTCAAGCGTTAGAAAGAGTTAGTATTCATCTCAAAAAACATTTATGATTTATATGTTTTTCAAATGAACTAGATAAAAGAAAGACTTTTTTTTAATAACTCTAATTTTTTTTACATATACCGCTGATAGTTATTACAGATACAGTTGTTTCATGACGATCCACATCTTGCAAGATTTATTAGAAATTAACATTGAAATCATTCATTCTATATCATTCAGACAGGTAATGAAAATCTGTGTAATAACACTGTCTTCACAGTTTCTTACATTTATCAGCATGTTCATGGTTTTATTTTGAAATTCCAGTTTTACATTTTGAGTTAAACTTTTACTTAATATACGATTAACTTTAATTGTTTGAAAAAGATTGAGGTAATTTTAATAGGTTGTACCAAATTTAGCAAAGAAATTTATAATGCCGGAAATATATTTTTTTCGAATGTATGTGAAAAGATAAAAGCATAACTATCAAATTAATCTTAATATAAATAAAAGTCATTGTGGGTTTGTATGTTTGTATCTATGTTCCACATCTCCTCCTAAACCATGTCACTGATTTCAACCAAACTTTGCACACTTATTAATTAGGACTAGGGTAAGATTACTGCCGACTTCTTAAAGCGCAAAAGTTAATTAAACAGTCAGTTAATTAAAAAGTAACCTAAACCGTTTTTCCGCTGTAAGTTCAGAGCAAATTATCCCCCGAAAATTATTTTTATACCATCTTAAAGTTCAAAATTGTACCTTTTTAATGATATCAATTTTATATCTGTGACATTTTTCCTTCAATTTTTATTAATTTTTCAAAATTTAATAAAAGGTTGACACGCAGACGATTTTAAAATAAATCAAATTTAATGATACTAGAGTTGATACTGATGAGTTGCTGGGCAACGGTGTAATTACTTTCCCATTATTTTTTCTGTTTATTTTTTTTTCAAATATCGCTTGGCAATGTTTTCATTAGTTCTTAAAGAATTCTAAAGCTTATTTAATTAGATTAAAAAATTACTGCAGTTCATATCACCTGTCATTTTTACCTGCGTTTCCCAAGAAATAATAAATCCTTATTACTTAATAATATATTAAATGAGAAAGTGGATCTGTCTGCCTCTTTGTTACGCTTTCACGGCCAAACTACACGTGGAATAACTTATTTTTAATGTCAAACATCACGTGATCATAAAGAAAGCCACGATTATGTGATCTTTCTGAGAAAATAAACAAATAATTTATCTATGGAATAATAACTGAAATTACTCAACTCGACGCTTGATTTTCATTTTTCGAGTTTGCAGTCTATTTAATTTTAGACTTTAATTTTTTCAAATATCGTTTGGCAATGTTTTTAATTGTTTCTAAAAGAATCCTAAAGCTTCTTTAATTAGATTAAAATATTACTGCCGTTAATATCTTCTGTCATCCTTACTCGCTTCTTCTACGAAGTAATAGATATGTAATATTTTAATTGCAAATATTTAACTTTGAGTAAGACGAAATTCGGAGTAGCATTTTAACGATGCCTAAAAGAAAGCGTAAGTCAATCGGTCAAATTCCAACAAAGGCAAAGAAAATAAAGCTATTGCGAGCAAATGAAACAAATGCTCAACGGCAGCAGAGGCTTCAGGCGATGAAGGACCGTGACAAAACATCGCGAGCGGATGAATCGGAAGACAAACGAGATCGTCCTCTACAAAAGATGCGGGAGCAAGCTAGCATATTACGAACAAATGAATCTGAGAATAAACGAGAACATCGCCTGCAAAGAGTTCGGGAACAAGTTAGCACATCGCGGGTCACTGAATCTGTGGATCAAAGAGAGCATCGTCTACAAAACATTCGGGAGCAAGCTAGCACATCGAGGGCAGCTGAATCTGAAAATCAACGAGAACATCGTCTTCAGTTAAAGCGGATTCAATCTATCAAATCGCGGGTAACTCAAAGCCATTCAAAATTATGTCTCGAAGGTTTTCATTACGATCCTAGGAAAGAATACAGCAAACATGAAAAAGTTATAATTGGAGGAATGAATCAAATATGTAAATACTGTTCTGCCAAGAACTATAAATGCGAACCTCCGGGTATGTGCTGCTGCAGCGGGAAAGTCCGTCTACCAGCTCTAGGAACGCCACCAGACCTGTTACTCTCTTACATGTCTGGGACTACTTCAGAGTCTAAACACTTTCTCAAGAATATAAGGAGGTACAACTCATGTTTTCAGATGACTTCATTCGGAGCCTCATCCATTGTTGGACGAAGTGGGTTTGAAACAACATTCAAGGTTCAAGGTCAAATATACCGCAAAGCGGGCTCTCTCCTCCCTCTTCCAAGTGAAAATGCTAAGTTTTTACAAACGTATTTCATTGGTGACGAAGAAAAGGAAGTGAATCAACGATGTGAAAACATATCAGGAGTGAGACGAGATATTGTTTTGCATCTTCAACGAATGTTTCATGAAAACAACCAGCTTATAAAGACGTTTAAGACAGCTTTAGAAGATATGCCTTCAGATGAGTGTAAAGTAGTCATCCGTGCCGATAAAAGATCAGTCGGCGAACACGAGTGACGCTTCAACAATCCCCAAATAAATGAGGTGGCAATCATCATAGCAGGCACTGACTGTGACAGAAGGGGCATAGTCATTCAAAAACGAGGTGGCTCGCTACAACGCATTGCAGAGACAAACCGCTCTTATGATGTTCTCCAATATCCCATTATATTTTGGCAGGGCGAAGACGGATATCGTTTCGATGTCATGCAGTGTATTCCCAACTCGGAGTTCACCAGTACCAAGAAAGTGTCACTGATGAAGTTTTACGCATATAGAATTATGATTTGAAATAACTCATTGAATCACATTTTAAACACTCGACAGTTATTTCATCAGTTTATCGTTGATGTTTACACTAAAATTGAAGCTGAGCGTCTTCTTTACATAAGACTCAATCAAAATAAACTTCGAAGCGAAGAAAACATTCACTTAAAAGATGCTGTTGCAACTGAGAAGAATGTCGACGACATTGGAAAAATGGTAATTTTGCCCTCCATCTTTACAGGAAGTCCAAGGTAAATGCATGAATACTCTCAAGATGCTATGACCTACGTCAGATCATACGGACGTCCTGACCTGTTCATTACATTCACATGTAATCCCGTTTGGCCAGAAATAAAAGAAGAGCTAAGCTATGGGCAGACATCTACTGATCGTCATGACTTATTAGCCAGAGTTTTTCGACAGAAGCAACAAAAGCTTATCAATGTTTTGACTAAGATGGATGTATTTGGTGAAGCCAGATGTTGGATGTATTCAATAGAATGGCAGAAAAGAGGCCTTCCGCTCTCTCATAACTTAATCTGGCTGAAAGAAAAAATCCATTCCACCCAAATTGACGACGTTATTTCTGCGGCGTTTCCAAACCCAGAAGTGGACCCAGTACTATCGGACATAGTGAAAAAAAGCATGACACATGGCCCGCGTGGAAATTTTAACATGAATTCACCTTGCATGAAAGACGGGAGATGCAGTAAGAAATATCCTAGACAACTGTTTAAGGAGACGCAGACTGGGGATGATGGCTACCCAAAGTATAGAAGAAGAAGCCGAGAAGATGGTGGATGCACAGCAAAAATAAGTTTTCGGGGCAAAGAAATCGAGATCGATAACAAATGGGTTGTACCATACTCGCCTCTGCTTTCTAAAATGTTCCATGCTCGTATAAATGTCGAATACTGTAAGTCTGTAAAGTCCATAAAATACATACGCAAATACATCCACAAGGGCAGTGATATGGCTGTTTTTGGTTTAAAGAAGGCTAATGAGCATGATGAGGTATCAAATTATCAGTTGGGACGATACATTAGTAGCAACAAGGCAGTTTGGCGAGTATTAAGTTTTCCAATTCACGAGAGGCATCCGACAGTCGTTCATCCGAGTGTGCACTTAGAGAACAGCCAAAGAGTGTACTTCACGAGAGAAAATGCTCAAGCAGTTGCTTCTGAACCACCCAGGACAACCTTGACAGCCTTCTTTCAGTTATGTAAACAAGACCCACTTGCAAGTACTTTGCTATACCCAGAAGTTCCTCGCTACTATACCTGGGACAGTGGAAGGAAAGTTTTCGTTAGAAGAAAAAAAGGGACTCCTGTTTTTGGTAGTGATGTAGTTGCAAGTGAGGCTTTAGGGCGTGTCTACACTGTCCATCCTAACAATTCAGAATGCTTTTTCCTAAGAATGCTGCTACATACAATCAAAGGACCAAATTCTTATGCAAGGCTTAAAACTGTAGATGGTCGAGTATGTAACACCTTCAGGGAAGCATGTAAAAAACTTGGTTTGCTGGAAGATGATGGACAATGGACTAAGACAATGTCCGAAGCAATGTTGACTTCATCTCCTGATCAAATACAAAATTTGTTTGCAATTATACTGACTATATGCAATCCATCCAATCCCAGATTTTTGTGGAATAAATTCCGCGAAAGCATGAGTGAAGACTTGCCAGAGTTCGTCGAAACAACGTCACCTATGACATACAATTCTCCTCAGAAATATTTAACAACGTTCTCAGTATACTGGAATCCAAATGTATGTCTATCTGTAGCAAAAATTTGTCACAGTTAGGTTTACAGTCTCCGGAAAGAAATCTTGACATTACAAATAATGCTGACCTTCTTCGAGAAAAAAATTACAATACCGCTGAATTGGGGAAATTTGTTGAATCCAATAAACCACTGTTGACGGATGACCAAAGGAAGTCTTATGATTACATCATGGAATGCATCAACAACGAAAAAGGGGGTATCATTTTCCTAGACGCTCCAGGAGGAACTGGTAAGACCTTTCTAATTAATTTATTGTTAGCCGAAATTCGGTCAAAAATAAAATAGCACTTGCAATGGCTTTCTCTGGCATAGCAGCTACTCTCATGGAAGGTGGAAGGACCGCGCACTCGGTACTAAAGCTGCCTCTAAATAAAAATGTGGAAGAATACCCCGTTTGCAATATTAGTAAAACAAGTGGCCAGGCCAAAGTGCTACAAACGTGCAAAATCTTAGTATGGGATGAATGTACAATGCCTCATAAGAAGTCATTGGAAGCCCTTGACAGGACTCTAAGGGACTTGAGAAAGAATGATCAGTTGCTGGGAGGATCTCTGCTGCTTCTTGCTGTTGACTTCCGACAAACTCTTCCTGTCATACCGAATTCGACACGGGCTGATGAGCTCAATGCGTGTCTTAAGACATCACCATTGTGGAAGTTTGTTAAGAGATTCACGTTAAAATCAAACATGAGAGTTCGGTTTTGTAGAGATGAAACAGCCCAACATTTTGCAGATATACTCCAACAAATCGGTGAAGGTACATTCCCAACTGATCAAACGGTGAAATCAGCTTTACAGACGATTTTTGGACTCAAGTTAAAACGGTTCAAGAACTGGTCAACGAAATTTATCCAGGCATAGCCGAAAATTACAAAAACCATAACTTGTTATGTGAAAGAGCCATTCTTGCGACCAAAAACGATGCTGTGCATGAGTTGAATAGCCGCATTCAAGAAATGATACCAGGCCCAGTCACCGAGTATAGATCTAAAGATACAGTAGTGGACAGTGGTGATGCAGTGAATTTCCCCATAGAGTTTTTAAACTCACTAGACCCTCCCGGAATGCCACCACATCGCTTGCAGCTTAAAATAGGTTCTGTCATTATTCTGTTACGCAATTTAGATCCACCAAAACTTTGTAACGGAACCAGGCTCAGTGTGAAAAGGCTGTTAACTAATATCATAGAAGCCACAATATTAACAGGAAAAGAGAAAGGTCAGGACGTGTTCATTCCTCTGATACCATTAGTCCCAACTGATATACACTTCAGTTTTAAGCGATTACAATTTCTTGTTAGACTTGCTTTTGCCATCACTGTGAACAAGGCCCAAGGGCAGTCAATCAAGTCGTGCGGGGTTAACCTAGAATCTCCGTGTTTTTCTCACGGACAGCTTTATGTAGCATATTCCAGAGTTGGCTCCCCAAAACACCTCTTTATCCACGTTCCAGGTGTAAAGGCAAAAAATGTCGTTTACAGGCAAACACTGGGTAAGTGAAAATCATTGCAGCCTTGATCTGTGTAGTCAGAAAGCTGTATATTTCACTGTTTACTGTACAAATTTTATTACTCGCTTTAATCATTGTATTTAATGTTGTTTGAAAGTTTAAAATACATGCTCATCGTTCAAACTAATCGCGTTTTCAATCAAAATGTATTAATGTAGAGTAATAAACAGGCTATATTAAAAACATTATCACTGTGTTTAGAAAGCTGTATCTCTGTATTAGTATTATCTGTGTTTAGAAAGCTGTATATCTGTATTAGTAATCTCTGTGTTTAGAAAGCTGTATATCTGTATTAGTAATCTCTGTATTTAGAAAACTGTATATTTGACTGTTTTCTGTACGAATTTTTATACTCGCTTTAATCATTGTATTCAATGTTGTTTGAAAGTTTTAAATGCATGTTTATCATTCAAACTCCTCGCGTTTTCATTCAAACCGTAATAATGTAGAGTAATAAACAGGCTAGATTTAAAACGTTATCTCTGTGTTTGGAAAGTTGTATCTCTGTATTAGTAATATCTGTATTCATCATTATTTTATCTCTGTATTTAGAAAGGTGTGTCTCTGAATTAGCAATCTCTGTATTTAGCAAAGGTTAATTTCTGTAGTTAGAAAACTGTATATTTGACTGTTTACTGTACGAATTTTTATACTAGCTTTAATCAGTGTATTACATGTTCCTTGAAAATTGAAATGCATGTTCATCTTTCAAACTGCTCGCGTTTTCATTCAAACAGTATTAATGTAGAGTAATAAACAGGCTAGATTTAAAAGGTTTAATTCAAAAGTAATAAAGGCAAAGGAAAGGAATGTTTGAGGAAAAAAATTGTGACAGTTTCTTTTTTTGAAATAAGATATGTTTGCCTGTGAAGATATTATGACCCCGAGCAACGCTGGGTATATAAAGCAGAGTGTAAGCCGAAAAGTTAATTAAAAATTAAGCAACATTTTGGCGTTTTCTTTCAATATCTTTCGAAAATATAAAATCGCAAAAAACTATTTTTACACCGTATTAAAGTTTAAAAATTTAGTTTTTCAGTGACATAAATTTTATTTCCGTACGATTTGTTTCTCTAATTTTAATAAATTTTTCCAGAATTAATTTTATACCTAATATGTATCATTTTTTTATTATTTCAGAATAAGAATAAATACGAAGAACTGTTGTCAGAACACATTAATAGAATTCTGTTAAATTAATTAATAGAATTCTGTTAAATTAATTAATAGAATTCTGTTAATTAAATTAATTAAAAAGCATACGATTAACACTTTATATACGAAACAACTATTGATTTGGATTAATTTCATGTTTATGTAATAAAAATAATAATTTAATTAATTTTCTAATTAATTAAACGTGGAGAAAAATAGCAGTATGTTTGACTTGATTGTTTATAGAATCTTTTGGTTCAACTGCTATTCTCATTTTAATTGGAAGATGTTTCAGACGATGAACTGATTTTGTGTGTAATAATATTTTAAAGAAAAGTAGTTTTTGAATGAAAAATATTAGACATGAAATTAATTTAGTCCCGAGCAAGGCCGGGTATATCAGCTAGTGTATTTATAAAAATGCTTGGAACATATAGAAAGTATAAATAAGTATTAAAATAAAAAAAAGATGCATTGATGTAAAGTCCTTGATTGCTCTGAATATAAATAGTAATATCTATTAATCTAGTAACTAATATTAAAAAGCATAAAAAAAATTAAAACTTAATGTAATTCCTTATATATATCGATAAACATTCGTGACAAAATATTTCACTAAACGCAGAGTGTTAACAGGTGATATTTAAATAATTCTTTCTATTTAACTCACTTTTAAGAAATCAATCAAGAGGCAGCCATGACAAATTCTGCAAATCCGTGTTTTTTATTTTATTTTTTTTATTATGAGTGAGTGTGTGTGTACTGGTGCAACATGAACTTTCCCCAGAAACATTTTGCGTATTAAATTGTCTAACCCAGTTTATTCTAACCTTTTCTGCTTTTACCTCTATGGAGTGTACATGTAAGCATACTTCTCTGGCGAGAAAATAAAATCGTTTTTTTTTATGATGAAGCTGCTGCTTGCTCATTTGAAATATATATCCTTAATTACAAATTTATTTAGCATTAAACTAAATATATATACATTTAGAAATTTATGACAGCATAAAAATCGTTTTCGTACAACAGTGTACTCCCATGTTCTTGCCGAAAAACTTCAAAATTGCATTTGTTTTTTAATTAATTAGAATTACTGAAAAATCAATGGAGGAATTTCAGAAAAACCTTTCTTATTGCGCACCTATTACACAAGAGGTAACTAACTACTTAACGAGTTTTAATTTCCTAGATCACATGGATTTGAAAACATCGTAATGAATAAGCCAAACAGAGTATTTGACTTTTATGTTTACAGATTCAAAAAAGTCGTGGAGTTTGCGTTTCTAGAAAAGTCACAACTCCTTCGAAAGTAACTGTTCCATCAGAAATGTCCAAATTTGCAAAGCCTGGAGAACGGTTCTATGAGACAGATTTGGATGAACGAGTCCACTCGTAGGATCGGCATGAATGGATTCGTTCTGCAATCAACAAGCTGTCTGCACATCCCTACTGGCATCTCATCTCTTCTAAGTTACGTAAGTGATTCCTCAATGCTCATCGCTCTGTTCATCCAGCGGAATAATTATAATTCATTTCGAATATTTCTTCATTTGGATTTCTAGAGAAACTTTCTGCAGGTGAGTTTGCAATATGTATTTATCGAAGAATTAAAAATAGAAAATAATAACAGTTTATAAAGTGACATTTGTTGCGTCAAGTAATTCTAAAATATGCTAAACTCAAATTCAAATCGTCTGTAATAATTACTAGTGTGCAGATTGTCATTACTTAATTGCACAGAATAATAAGTAATAGATATGTAAAATAAAGTATGCTAAACAGATGTTACGCTATTTCAAAAGCTGATATTTCGTTATATATGCGTAAGACTGTTTTCCCACTTCATTTCGAATCGGAGTTTTTATAATACTGTTATTCTTAAGTTAAATCACTGTCTCTTTTTTGTCAATAATTATCTAAAAAATTTAAATGATAGAAATATAGTTAGATTAGTTAGTATAGATTTAGTTAGAAATGCTACACCAAATGGGATTAGAATTGACACCATTTTTTTGTTCTGTTCCTGAATTGTATATACCCAGAGCCGGCCAAAACAAAATCGGGACTCGGTGGAAAGTTGATTTGCGGGGCCTTGAAACAAATTTCCTACAGCAAAATAATTCATTGCCTTTTTCTATTTATTATATTGCACAATTTGGTTTAGAACGTGAAAATGATAAATAATTAAATTATTTTTAATAAAGTTGATATTTTAATCACACAAAAAATCGAGAATAAATTTATAATACGTTATTTTGGTTTCATTTTCTTACGTGCTTTATAGCAAATTCGTTGATAATATCACAATAGTTTTTTTGGTTAATTCGGATTCGATAGATTTGCTAAGGAGGTAAATCGTTCTGGATTAATACTAGATTTTAGGTAATGTTTAATTATTTTTTATTGTAATAAAGATCTTTCTGGAGCTGCGATGGTGACTGGTAAATGTCAATATAATTTTCAGATCAGTAACAAAGTTTGGATCCAGTGCAGATAAATTATTTTGAAATAAATATTGTAATATTGTGTTCTAGAAGGCAAAACTCGACGACAAATTTTGATTTCGTTAAATAAATCAATACAATATATTTTCATCAATTTTGCGAAATCAGGCAGTGGCGCGGGGCCTACAGAAAACGAGGGGCCTAGTGCGCTTGCACCGTTCGAAACCCCCTCGCTCCGGCCCTGCATATACCAACATTTTTGGGTGAACTCTATATTTCATTAAAGTTTATAAATGAACATTTTCAAATAAATTTCTTTTTGAATTCATTAATTAATGCTTCTTTTCCAATTTTGAAGCGTGACTAATGAGTAAATTTGAGGTTGTGGAAAAGCTTTTCACTCCTGTTTTACTTTTGTTATTTTGGAAGGTCTTTATATTATTGACGTAAGAATAAAAATGACAAAATTCAAGAAGCCGCAAAATAACTAGTGCTTTAAGTTAAAGGTAATAAATACAAAGTATGCAATGTACTTTGCTATAATGCAAAGAAATAATACAAAGGAAACAGAAATACAATATTATTTTTTATTTATTGAAAATTTCGCATCCATAACTTTTTTGCTAATGCATGAACAAAATTATGTACAAAAAATGAACAACTACGCAGCCATATTTTGGAACATGGCAAAACATCAGCTTGCACGTACATTTCGCCAGACCAAACCAGGCGCTATCGGACCAGTTCCGAGAAAAGTAAGAGGTATGCGCTTTCCAGACAAGACACGTGGCTTTTCAGACAGCCTCGTCTAGACATTGATGACGTCTCGCATTCCGCTGCTCACCTCGGTAGACTACGTATCTACATTCTAGAAATAAATTGCTAAAAATTTAGTGGAAGATATGATGTTTATTGCTTAGTTTGCAATATTGATCTGGAATTTATAAAGGTAAATTTTTTCTATCGAATATATTATCCTTCTGTTAGTTACAATCATTTTCATCCTTAAATGGTCGCAATGTATCTCGCTGATATAAAACCTATAATATGTTCAATCTGTTTTGGTAATTTTTCCCTTTATAACTATAATAATTAGTCCTAATAAGGATGGAAATGAGTATTCTGTAAGAAAAATTCAAATTGTAACGTGTTTAAAATAGCTGATGGTTGTAGATTGCATACGTATCTATTACATATGGACTAGTGACTAACGGAGGATTATTTAAAGGTTTCCTAAATCAATATTCTTTAAGAAAAAATCATATTGCAATGCTTTAAAAACAGCTAATAGTTGTAGATTGCACGCATAGCTATTAAATATTGCATACGTAGGGTAGACCGGGACTAGTTGGGCCGTTTATTCTTCTAAGAATTTTTTAAAAATTAGAATTCAACATTTTAATTTTTTTTTAATGCAAACACTATCGGTATACCTTCAGGAAGAATTCACAATAATAACATTTGAAAATATTAACTATTAATATTAATTTGAAAGCTGAAACTGGTACCAAGTCGCGTGTCAAACCTGCCTCGACTACGGGGTAAGTTGGGCCGCATCACTTATTTAATATTCTGGTAAGGTAGAATTGAAGAAACATTAAAAAAAACTTATCACATTTTACTTTTCATTTCCTGCGGACATAAGATAGCCTAAAGGAAATTCTCGTTCGTACACCATTCCTTGATGAAGCCATAAAATTGTAAAATTATGTGAAGCAAAAAAATCAAGAGATTGAAACTACAAAATGAATAAGTTTTATGTTGAAACAGAATTAAATGACTTCATCGTTACAATTTTCATCATTACAACTTCACTTCTAAAACAGCAGATTCCAATGTTTCAGAAGAAGCATTCCCTCTATCCGATTTTCTAACATAATGGCGAACCGTCTTAGCAGGTAGCCCCTTCAAGTGAGTGAGTGAGTGATTTTCGGTTTTATGGCGCAAGGGCCAGACTTGGCCATGCTGCGCCAAACATATGGGGTAGCCCTTCAAGAGAAACAAAGTAGCAGGATGTAATTATATTTAAGGCAGATAAATAATATTAATATAATAATATAAAAATAATATTAATTTAAATAACATATTTGTGTTATTCTCCATATTGTAGGTTATATATACAAATCTGGTGCATTTTTACTCAACAAGAACTGAGATACAATTTTTAAATTCATCGTAAAATAATAACGCATTCTGTTTTGCAATTATAATTTAGATGGAATCAGCTTAGATTTTCATGACAATTATCTTGCATTTTAAATTAGGGGCATATCCCATAAATTCAGATATATTTGTATATCGCACTTCATGAAAAACTGTGTAGCCGCGTCATTTGATTTTACGGCAACATTGAATCACAATAGTTATTCATAATAGACATGCCATATATTAATTCGGTGCAATCCCATCTCAAAATTAAAAGAAAATTTTAAAATCTTTAAAAAATATTACTAAAACTGAACTTTAAATTCTATATGCATTTCAATTTAAAATATTTTAGCATAATTATTGTCTTTTAACAACAATTGGATATTTGATATGATTTCATTTCGCAAATTTTGACCATCATCAATACTTTCTTCCTTTGAATATAGAAGAAATTAAAAGGAATAATTACACATGAAATTGAGAGAACGGTTACATAAATCAATTGATTTCGAGACTTCATTCGTTACAATTACGCTTCGTAGATACTGCGTGGCACGTTCGTTCGCCATTTCTATATGGTCAACATTCTACGGGGCAAGTTGGGCAGCCGGCCGAACGTGCCCCATGCGAAGTGGCCCAACTTACCCCATGTCGCCATTTTTTCGATATTTACGTGTGTATCAATGTACCCGTTGTGTGGGGCAGATTGATACAAATCCATTTTTAGGAAAAAAATGTAATAAATATTTTATTATTTCCTTTATGACCAAAACTCGACTGAAATCCTATATTAGATTATCAAATGTATAAATATAGTGTATTAGTTCTAATTGTTTCCGTTGGTAAAATAATTTTTAGCTAAAAAAAAGTGTATCAATGTCCCCGTGTTCCCCCTATTCATAAATTATATAGTTTTTGTTTACAAAATTATTGATAACTTTGATTAGTATTTTGCTTCCAGAACATTGATATTGCTACAGTCATGGAAAGTCGCTTCCCAGCAATGCAGGTCTTATGGTTGAGAAGAGAGTTTTACAAGGTGAAGCATGGAGTGACCTCAGCGACTCTGGTGGCACGCATGACCTTGGCGACAAACTTGGCGACCATTTTGGCGACTTGGCGACAAATAGATTATTCCCGAAAATGCAACCATTTTCTCGATATTTCTATTAGGGGCCGAGATCTAGGTTTTTTCTGAAAATTCTATGTGACGTCACGGCATATCGGGGAGAGTATATAAGATCGCGTTGGGATCACGGTAGCGTCTTTGATCGACTGGTTACTTCACTGTGAAGCGTAAACGTCTTCGGAGTTCTATCTGCTGTGTGAGCTAATCAGCTGGTGAGCTGAGCTGTTATTGTCGTGACTAGTTATTTGCTGACTGTTTGTGCTGTTAGATGTCAAAGTGCTGAACTGTCATTACCTGTGAATTGTTGTCTATTTACATTGGTAATCTGTGCAAGGACTATTGTTTCCTGTACCTGTGCTACGCGTTTTCCTGCATATTTGTAAATAAACCTTCCTTCTCCATTATCCTGCGTGTTGTACTGTTTACACCATACACCCACGGTAAGATTTTGTGCAACAATATCAATGTATGGCATGAATTTTTATATTAGTTGTTGACATGTTATTCCATAATTATTATAGTTTACTGCTTTTCAAATCATAATACATACAAAATGTAATGCATATATAGGAAATACCATATTTATAACGGCATGCATTCAGTTTCATTCAGAATACAAAAATTATAATTTGAAGACTTTGAAAAAAACCAGAAATCTTCATTAAGTTGTGCGTTGTGGGGAAACTGGTGCATGTCCCTTCACAAGAAAGAACAAATATCTTATCAATATAATTACTCTTTTCTAATTTCTTACTTTTTTAGTATCGGTAAGATAATATAGACTGGCCCCCAAAAGTTAAGGTACAATTTGTTTCTTATATCTAGTTTACAAATAAATGAACATAAAACATGAAAATTGGAACAATTGTGAATTAAACAATACAGTTATTTATTTAATTTTACCTAATTTTAGAATCAAGCATAATTAACAACTAAATTATTATAACTTTTTTTCATAAAAGTCCATTATTGGAGAAAAATAATAAATGAAAGAAATCTGTTAAAAGATAAATAAATGAGTATTAATAAGGAATGTGTCCTCCACTAGCTGTATTTAACTGGCGGCGTTTCTGGCTCAAAATTTCGCACTTAGTGGCCACATTTTTCTTTTAATATGTATTTATTATGTCTTATATACATTGTTTTTCAAAATTATTAGAACTCAAATGAAAATTTTACACTTTTTATTATAGAAAATAAATTTATTTATGTATATTTCAAATATATTAATTTTATTATTAATTCAATCTTTTTCATTAGAAAAGGCTTCAAATAACTCAAACTTTATCGCAGAATATGTCAGAATAGGAACATTTGCACATAACTCTAAATTATATGTTGTTCAAAATTATTCGAACGATCAAAAACTTGCAACGAAAAGTTAACATAACATTTTTTTAAAATCAAATATCAGACTTTAAAGTTTAGCTGGACCTCCTTTGTCCTCAATCATTGATTTGAGTCCATGATTCATGCTATCAACCAGTTCCTGTGTTTTCTCCTGGTTGATACTGCACCATTCATCTTTGATTTTCTCAAAAAAATTATTATTTTTTCTCTCTCCAAAAAGCAATTCTGATATTGTTCTTTTGTCACGATAGGCGTTTTCTAAGGAGATAATACATTTTAACAATACTTCTTTTGCAATTCAGTAAAAAACATTTTGAATATCTTTGGGATATTTCTTCCCTGGCAATAATATTCCATTTTTTTCCAGAATATATTTAAATTTGAGTCCTCGCTTCCTTTTGTGTATTTATTGTATATATATACACTGACCTCCAAAGTTATGGTATAGTTATTTTTTAGTCAGTTATTTTATTTTCTAAGTAAATAAAATAACTGACAGTTTTACGAAGTATAAAAAGTTTGAATAAATAAATAAACTAGGTTTTGAGAACAATAGAAAATCAAGTAAAAGTAGCATACTCAATTAAATAACAAAATTCGAAATTAAAACACACAAAGCAATACAGTTCTGCTATCTGTTATTTTATTAAAAATTTTCATAGTAATCAACAGAAGAAAAATATTTAAAAATTTAATGAATACATTATCTCATTAACGCCTAGCGTCCCTTTTAAGGGACGCTTTTAAAAATACATTATACACTCACAGGAATTATTTTTCAACATAAATTTTACAAAAAAGTATTTTTATGTATTCGTTTCTTTTATGCTCAATCGATTCCAGCCCGTATCAAGCGTTCAGTATCTCTTTCATTTTCCAATTCAGACTCAAAAGCAGATTTTTGCAATGTCCAGAATAAAAGGGCAAAATTTTCAATTATGTATCAAGTAATTTACTTGAATTTAACAAATATATCAGTAAATAAAATATTGGGAATATGTTGGTGGGTATTTTTTTGGAAACTCGTATAATTTTAGATTTTGATAAATTTTTTTGCATTTTTCATTACGTCCCTAAATAGGGTCGCTAGGCTTAGGAGGGCACGTTGATTTACCATTTGGAACGGATAGGGTATATGTTTATTTTCCATTGACAGTAGTTCTAATCGTACTGATGAATGCCCATTAA
>BGPR01024038.1:0-23647 GCA_013235015.1 Araneus ventricosus | reverse complement strand
AAAACACATAAAAGCTTTATCTACCTGATAGTAAGAATCACAAAGAATAATACATTATTTTTGATAATTCAATAAATACAACATGAAATAGCTAACCAAAAAATGCTTTCGACCGCGTTTACGCTACAAGATCAGTGGAATGACTACAAAAGCGGGAAAATTTTTGAACCTGTTAAGCCAGAAAGCAATGTTGCCACAGTTTAATTTTTTTAAAAAGGGAGATTAAGAAGAAACAGGTGTAGTTATTTTGAAAAAAATCAGGAATTTGAGCTAAGCTCTGGTGGGCTATAGTCCCATAGCTCCCCCTGTATTCGTCGCTGTTTGGGGGCATTTCGGGGACCAAACAGAGATTGAAGGAGAAGATAATTATTAGTGCTCACCACATTTCACTGAACACCGATAATTATTTACAACTTTTATAAATGGTTTCGTTTACTCTACGCAATGATTGCGTGTATTTTTGTAAAAATAGCTTGTATTTTTGGCAAGATATAAAAGTTTTCTTTAAAAAATCCAAATTGTTCCGCAGGATTTTTGATTATAACATGTAAAGTGTTCAATTAAATTATACGAAACTTAAGAATAAGTGACAATATGTTAGCGAAGCTCTATTAAAATTTGATGTAAATAATTTCAATATTAGAGGAAATGAGAGTATTTGTAGAAAATAATTTTTTATTGCGTATGTGCGAATAATACAATAATTTTTCTTTTATAATTCGGAAGCCAGATACATAGGGCAGGTATAAAAATTGCAGTTCAATGAAAATTCTTTACACCAAATAGATTTAAAATGACATTGGCATTGCAGCGAGTAGAATTTATGTTGGTCTCAAAGATAAATAAAATAAATGAACAAACAATGAGTTTTTTTCACAAAGTGATACTTTTCAAATCTTCTAATATTAATCGTTTAACTGCATTTTAAATTAATCGTCGCCTTCGGCGACCAGCTTGTTCGCCAGGAATATTTTTTTCAACTGACTCCCTTTTGCATAATTTGTGTTTCAAGGTTCCCTTAACAAAACAAGTTAACATTTGAAATTGCGGTAAACATTCAACCCTCGTTCTTTTCGTGTCCTTACACTTATTTTGTTCCTATGTCTACATGAACGTCCCTAATGGAGTCATGTAACTGTTCCCGTCATGAAACATCTGTTGTTGAATCAAAATTGTTCGTTATCGATGCGAACCTTAATTTAAGGAATTTAATCTCAACAGAAAAATAGCGCGGTACGTTTTACGTCCAGCAGTATGTAAATTGGCATACCACATGCTGATAAAATGAATTAAAACACAGCAATCGTAATCGTTCAGTTTACTGGATTATTTATTTTTATACTTACTATCTTGAGGACTTTCTATACAGATTCCACATAAAATTTGATCAAATAAATAAAGAAAGTAAATCCCAATAGGATATTTTAGCTTTCAACAATGGAAGCGAAACACGCAATTAAATATTTGTTTAAACAATGAAAACGGTTTGAATTTGATTGTAACTATTAAAAGTATTGTTAATTATGCAAACAAATAATTAAAAAAATTTAATTAATAAAAAAAGTATGTGACAACTTAATTGATATCATTAAAAAATAATTTTAAAAAAATTTAGATGGTTTAAAAATAATTTTGTGCTGTAATATTTTCGGAAGTTATTAAGAAAAATCGGTAAAATATAGCTTAATTTTTATTTAATTAAAAGTTTAAAAAAACAGGCTCCGAGGTGCACATTTCCACCCTTCAAAGTATGTTTGTGCCACATTTCGTTGTTCTAGGTCTTGAAGCCTCTCCTATAGAGCAACAACACAAGCACTCAGACAGATACACACACATACATACATTCGCCTATATTATTAGTAGAGATAATGCAAGATATTCAGTATATTCAACCTATATAAAAATGAATAAAACTGTTCAAAGATTCATGTAGCAAATTGTAAGAGGACACCAACAACTTCAAGCACCAGGCGCCCCTACATGCTTAGTCAACCTCAGCTGTTATGATTGAAAATAACAAAATGAATTGAATCAGTGAGACAAAGAGAAAAAAATATTAACAAACGAATATATTTACCAGAATACTACTAAAGAAAGAATTTAAAACTATAAGAATCAATCTTCGAAGCGATTTACTTATGCGTGTATAAACATATGGAAGCGGCAGGTTCGACAAAGAAGATAGAAATTGCATAGCAATGTAGGAGTAGAAAGGCAATCGTAGCACGCCAGAGGGCGTTATTGTGGATTACGTAAAACTTCCGCGCAGGAAACTCGGCGCTCTCGAATCTCCAGCAGAGGTAGGTAGTATGGTGGAAAGTTATAGTAATTCGAATTAGAACAGCGGTTCTCCCAATCTTTTCGTCCTTCAATACCTCCTTTATTAGTCATATTATTGCTAGCGTAGATGCAAGGTATGGGTTCTGGGGTCGGAGCGTTCCAGGTTCGAAACCGGATTCCACTAGAGATTCATTGTGTATGGCTATTGTGTTGCACCCTAAACCATACTTTGGAGTGGAACGTCCTCACATTGGTGTGGTGCGGAAGTTTGGAGAGGGAGTGCCATCTCAGGCGTCGTCCTCGTCATCTGATTGCGGTTCAAAATTACGAGGATCGCCCCTAAATAACCCTAGTGTTTCTTCAAAACGGCGTTAATCTAACGAAACTAAACCAAACAAAACTTGTCATATTAATTTTGAGTAACCTCCGTGGTCATGTCCCCCCTTCCACCCCTCTTCGTAGGAATGTTTTATTTATGATGTTAATGGCTTAAATAAGTTTAAGAGTCTTTTGATTCTGCAATTTTCTCCATTTTAACGATAGTGTTAGTTCAACTCCAAAACAAATGAAAGGAACATTGAAATAATTGAATGGAAGTCAACTTATGATGAAAGTAAAGAATAACTCCTCCTGATGTTCAATTATTAACTCCTGATTTTATTCGTGTTTTAAATAAAGTCTTCGAAACCAGAAGCTTTGGGAAGATTTCGGATTTTTCTAGATAACTCTACACGAAAATGGAACGAAAAGAAAAAGGACAGAAAGAACAGCGGCGCCTAGTTTGAGTGCAGCGTTTGCTGGGATATGGGTGGCAAATGCATAATCGCGCAATATGATTGATGGAGGCGGTTCTGTCGACAACCAGTTATCAATCAATTCATAGGTCTTAATTTAGTCTTGTCTTTTTCTTATTTCCTGAATAGGCTTTCAGGTAACTCCACTAGCACAAATTTAACGTTGGCTTAAACTTGGAGAAGCAAGAATTTTTTCTATTTTAAATCCCTTAAGTTTTGTTTTTTCCGCAAGGCTATTATCAAGCACCCCTAAATAATCTGCCAAGTAACCACTGGGAACGCGTACCACAGTTTAGGAACCTCTGAATTAACGTATGTAAAGTATACTAACATATAGCTGCTCAGTGTAATCGCCGATCGCCTGCGCAGACAGCGGCACCCGATGTGGCGGATTACAAATCACCATATATTACACTGCTGCATCAAAGAATATGCGTTATGGGTTCTTTCGAGCGATGCAACAGGAATCGGAAACGAACCTGAAATACATGACCACGGCGGGGTTCAATTTCCTTGATGGAATGCTTGGATTCTGGGATCCTCTACCTCCAAATCCTAATATTATTTAGAGCAATTTTCGTATAAAATTTAATTCTGACAAGATAAGTAAATAATTTCTAATGGATTTATTTTCTTTTAAAATTAATTTACAATAATAAGAAGAGGGAAGTAAAGAGAGATAGTGAAGGGGAAGAAACTGGGAGGGAAATGATTAATGTAAACATTATATCACAATAATTGAATACCTGTTTGATATTTTCTCGTCGCACACAAGGAAATCTGCTATCATCTGATCACTTTGGATCAGTTGGCCGTTCTCTCACTGTGTCTCTCTGCAAGTGTCTGGTGTTCGCTACCGGTCTCGCCTCTGACTTTTTATTACGCATCAGGTTGAAATAAAAATGATGGTGCGTCGTCATGCAGAAGAGAATCCACGTGACAGCTAATCAGCCAATTAAAATGAAAAACGAAGTGCTTAGAGATCGCTGGAGATATATACACACTATACAGAATATTTAATTGTGCGTCGGCATAAAGAGAGATGGTTTCAGTTTGTCTCGTTATTTATTTAAAAATGTACAGAAAATAATTAAAAATTTCAAAAACCTTTTAAGAATATTCTAAATACTAAAATACGAAGTTGAAATGGCTATTTACTTGTTAGTCAGCCACCAAACTACAAAATAAATAAATAATAATTGATGATATTGATCTGATTGTGAATTTGAAAACAGTGAAAAAACCCCAATAGAATAATTTAAGAAATTTTACCGTTACCTGATTTTAAATTGAATGCGTTCCGGTACATGTCTTCTAAATCAAATGTGAGCATAAAATTAGATTAACCTGAAAATACCACAAAAAAATCTCGAGATCCTCCAAAGACGTGGCTGCCCTAGACAGTTGCCTACATTGCCTGTGTCATAATCCGGCCCTTCGTCTCTCCATGATGCGCCAGTCTCAAGCTTGTATCGGAGGTGGCGGCGGTGACTTCGAACAGGTGAACTAGCATGGCAGCTCAGTGTGAGCCTACTCATTATTTTTGCAGATGAGAATGTGAAAACAGACCGCCCTGATGAAATCCACTTACAGGCATTTGCCGACGATTTTGTTTTCGTCATCATTTCGAGAACTAGCCGGAAACTGTAAAAGTATATTAATTTAGCAATCGAATCTTTTAAGATTTGGTCTGACAAAAATCAATTCGATATCTCAAAAGAAAAATAACAATATTTGTTAACTATCCAGAGATCCAATCGTAGGGGAGGGCATAATTCCGATACTTTTTATCACACCTCATAAGGAATTTATCCAGAATATTATGAATAATCAGTGAGAAATTTATTGGGAAAAATATTTTTCACTCAGCATTATCAGTAAAGCCTTAATCAAAAGAATGAATTCATAACTGGACAAGGAACTCTTATAATTAATTTAATTAATTAATTTAATTCATGATAACTGAAATAACAATCATGTTTTCAAATAGTCATTCATCTACCTTAAGATTAAATTTATTTAACATTTTTTTGCAGATGCTGGTGGAGTGTTTGACTGACTAAGCACTGTCAAACATGCACGTCCGTATGTAAAGTGGATTTACTGTGAAAATGGGTATTGGCTTCGAGATCCTGAGACTCACAAACCCAAAACTGTCATCGTGCACCTAGAAGGATGCGTTGTTTAAAATTCGGTTCTTAATAGATTCGAATCTTTCCAAAACACTTAAGGATAAAAGAAAGAATTTAATTCAAATTACAAATTATAACTATATTATTTTAGTAACGTAAAACACCGTTGCTTAATAGAATGACCGTCAATACTCGCTTTTACTAATGAATATTAGTCAGAAAAGAAACTAGTGGTTTCACTAAGCTATTTAGAACTGAATGTAATGTTTCTTATATGGCGATGAATTTGTAAGATTGGAGTGAAGGTTCGTACATCGCACTAGTCATCCTGTTGCTGTTCCAACACAGCCTGCTCTAGCTACAAAAATTTATATTTATAGAACATAATAAAACCGTATATATTGTGCCATAAAGGATGTACCGGAATTAATAAATAAAAGGAAAATAAAGAAAACCTTATAGAAAATCATTAGCACATCTACTAGTAATAAGATAAAGAAAGGCAGACTATAAACAATTCTTAATATATGTCTTAATTTATTCATAAAAAATAAGCAATAGGAAACTACGGAAATAATGCAATTATCTAACAAAAGTCATGGTGTAAAGTAATTCTCTTCTCAACTTCTTACTTTTAATCTTGTTCTTGCCATGGAAGATTGACCAGTGTGGAAAGAGAATATGCAAAAAATTACTACAGAAAATAAATAGGAATATGAAGACAAATTCAATCTTTATATAATTTAATTTAAATACTTTCTGGTAAAATGATTAAATTTAAATGCAAACGATTAATACGTCATTAACCATTCAATTCCATTAATGACCGAGAGACAATGGATCTCAAGCTCAGGTGCTCCTAGAAGAAACACGTTACCTTAATAATACAACAGTATAACATAAGATGGTTGAACAAGCTAATCGCAGTCGTGCTGGCCACAAAAATAAAAACAAATGAATGGGCTGATTCACAAAATAGATAAATGGCAAGTATATTAACAATCTCTATATGTTAATTAATACATAATTTCTTGTCCTCAAGTTGGTACGAATTAGAACTCTGGAGAACGAGTTGACAATTCAGGCGTTTGCTCGTCATCTGGGTGACTTTCAAAAAAGAGGACCGTTCTGATATAGCCCTCATTTAGATCAAAAAATGTACATTAATATAATATAATACATACTGTAACAGAAAATATAGAAACAGACTTAATTTAAAATTCGAGAAGTATTACACTCATATGTCCTTATCTTTTATTTTATATTATTTCTGCTAATATTTTCAGAAATTATTATCTAAAGGGGATATTTTAGTCATTTTAAAATTCAAAATATTATTGTTTGAATGATTCTGCTTTACCCTGCATTAACTAAAGTGTATATCATCTCTTGTTATTTTCATTTCATAATTATAAATGTAATCAAAATTTTGAAATATCAAAACTATTGCACTACAGTTGAAAGAATTCTGAAAAGAAAAGAAACAACACATTGAAGTGCATCTAAAATCAGCTTATTATAATGCTCTTTTCATTAAAATGTCATAGATTTAGTCTTCTTCTTCTTATATATATAGAGGATGTTTCAAAATACGTTTCGAAACTGTAGGGTTCGGTGAGACATACGATAAGTATCCAAAATCACATAGGAATGTGGAAACGCCTTCTGGAGGCCAGAGATGGCATTTAAAGCTTGGATTTCTGTGTCTGGAAAGGTAAAAGAAAATTAGAGTTGAAGCACTTAACATTTGAAAGACCCAGTGAAAAGCAATAACATCCCCTTTTTCCAATATTTGAATGCAGCACTATTTGATAGCTTAATGGATGTAGTTTTATAGTCGTTAATAAGAACTGCATTGAATTTGAGAGTCTTAAAGTTAATATTTCAAAAATGTATACCTTCTTCGATAGCAAGTGATGTTACGCTTTCCTTGTTGGAACAATGTTCATTTATCTTGCCTCTTGAGCATTTATAACATTTGGACCGCTTAAAAAGTAAAAAACAACATTTATATGTAAGGAAATAATTTCAAAATTCTATTAGTATTAGTAGAAAGGTTTTTTTATATGAAGGCTCGAGTGATAAATACTAGCCTAGTTGATCGCAGTTAGTGTGAATGACGAAAATGAAAACGCGTGGTTGGCGTTTCAAACTGTAGTTCACAAATGAAATGCCATTTTGCTACGAAACGAGCTCGTGTGTGCATAAAATGTATAAGTTTTGTTTCTGTTTTGATATTTCTGTTATATTTTTAAATGTGTATCGTATGGAAGATCATATTTTAATCTTTCAGAGGCTTAATATTTCTGCATTTTGCCGGATATGTTAAAAGGTGATTTGATACACTAGTAACAGTTTTCTTTGCCTCATTCGCGCTGTTGCTTAGCTGTAGCGAATGTTACAGACTGTAAATATGTTGTATTGAGATTTTATGTTACAAACATTCTCTAATTATAACGTTTGTATCAAAATAAGCAGATTAATGCAGAACTTCAGTTGTAACGTTTTCTGTATATTTGCAGTGAGAAGGCATGGAATGTTTATTTACTGATTTTATTACATTTGTGTAGAATTTATGGCTCTAAATTTCATTTTCTGATGGAGATTATTTTGCAAAACCCAGTTTAAAATCGTCAGTTTTGTTTTATGACAGAAAGTAATCAAATAAAAAAGCATTAACTGTTTTAACGAAATATGAACACTGGTGTTAAGAATAATTGCTTGATGAGACAACATGAAATTACATTTATTTATCAAATTCATATCTTTTTTGCGCTCTATTTCTGCATTTCTTTATCAGTATATAATATTTCTACTATCACTGCTTCATATTCATTTATGAATGGTCTTGGTGAATGGATACATATTTTATTTTATAAGACACCGCTAACTGTAATTAAAAGAGTTTTCACTCTTGTATTTTTGACAACATTGTGTTCCATACAAATCCTTTCTAAATGCGAGGAATTTCATATGCGAGGATTTTCAGAATATCTGCTTAAAACAATCGTGAAATACAAAAAAAATCAAAATGGCTAGCTTTTCTTTCTAAAGTTCTAATTTTGAACTTGCCATTTCAAAACAGCAGCATATTTTTTGAAGACCTGATTCTTCAAAACTCTCACCTGATTAATCATTGTTCATTTTATTTATTAAAGCTATTGTTTTAACATATAATCATAAGTTTTACTACTTCAAACATGAGTGAAAATTTTATGTCTCTCGGAATTATTTCATAAGATGCCTTTAACTGTCTCACGACTCTAACGGCCAAGACTGACCGTCATACTAACTGCTGGACGACGATGGTGGGCCGGAAAGTCGTATTCTGATTTCCTTCTCCATTTTCAATAGGGTCGGTAAACGGTGCGGAACAATCTTATCGTTTTAACAATGATGATATACCCTCCCACTGACACTCTTGATTGATGTCTCAAGTAAGTATTTGAGGTTTCATCTCCCAGTACGTCCGAAATGGTTTTAAAATAAAAAATCACCTGTATTAAAAAACATATATTTATTTTTACAGTATTTTTCTACTGGGTTTTAGCTAAGAAGTCTAATTCCTTTGCTTAGAAAACAACAGTGGACTTCTTTCGTTCTTTGTACTGACTCCCTTTGCAAGTATCTCCTTTTCAGATCCTCTATTTACCAGATTTAAAGAATTAAGAATTTCTAATTCAAAAACGTCTGAATTAGTGCCACCTTCATATAGAAATTGGGGCTATCTCTATGAGTTTTCAACATACATCTTCAGATTTAGATGCGTCATCTGTAACATACACAAATTTTCCCTCTTCAAATTTCATATGTTTGTATATGAAATTCCTCCTTATTCCGGCACTAGAAATTCTAAATCTTCTTTCACGTGGTGCACAACCAAGTAACCTTTCTGCTTTATCACCTAGTCTTCATCGATGTTGCTTTGACAAGTACAAACATGCTCCCGATAGATTTCAACTGCCTTTAAGAAGTCCATAGTACCGTATAATTTTAATCAGCAGTAATAATAGTAGCAGCAGTAATAATTTTAATTAGCAGTAACATGATGATGCGAAAGCACTAGAATGTAGAAGATGATGACGAAATTTTTTTCAGAAGCCGTATTATGCCTGCAAAATATGAAGCATTTGCACAATCTAATGAGAAGGCCTCTTTTATAGACTAGTAGAGATTGGTGAAAATTACCGCAACCACGGGAAAGAACCGGACCCTGATAAATTGCTTGAAATGCAACTAAAGTAATCACAAATTGAATTGTTGGGTACTGCATGTTTATTAACCGCAGTGTAATTTGCATTTCTTCTGTGCAGTTGCTCCTTATAGCGCCGCTTGAAGGGAAGTTGTCTACCAAAAATTTTTTTACATGCCAAGAAACAAAACCAAACAATGTGCATGAAGTGCCACACTTTAAAATCGGCTTATATTTTATGGTTTCTTTAAATGTCTACGGATTGTTTGTGCACTCTGTATTTATATTTGGAAAAAATTAATCATTCAGATACCTTTACAAATGGGAAAAAATAAGGTTTATGTCAAAATGAGAAATCATCTTTTGCATAGATAGATATTAAGCTTTAAAAATTTGTAAAATAAGAGTTACCAGTTTTAATATTGAAAAAATTTCTATAAAAAAAATTTAAATTTTCAGACAATTCGACGAAGTTAAACAGTGTTAGTTTCTTTAATATAAAGCCTGGAGTTTTATTTCTGGGCTGATAAATGAAAATTAATGTTATTACTATTTGTTTCGGATGTGATATGAAAACGTCAATGTTGCAATACTTTTCGCAGTATCTCCATATTTGCCAAAAATGTATCATTCTTAAACGACTCAAGCTTTAATTAAGGAGGGAAAGACACATAGAACTTACGCATGCGTGTGATAAACGATAGCAGCGCCCCCATTTGGGGAAATCCGAATTAACTACTTTGAATCCTCTCATTTCCAACGAAACTCAACCAAAATGATGTTGTATCTTTGGTATGGATAAATAAAGTTTTTTCGCATGGTATAAATTCTGGATTCCTTTATTTTTTTAATTAAACTGTGGAATTATGACAAGTACGTCAAGAAAAAAATCGATGATCTCTTCAAAATACCTATTATTCAAGATCCTCGATATAAGAACAGAAAGTTTAAAATGTTTCTCAAAACATACATAAAATCTGATTTAGATTATTTACAAATTAGTAATGCTTTAAAATATTATTTTCGCCTTTGTATATGAAATTTTTGTTTCATTTTTGCACTATTGCTGTAGCATTTCAAAATGCTTGTCATATGGTATAATTTGACAAAATATGCAATATTTTTGTTTTTTGGATTGTTGATAGATTAATTCCCGAATAATATGGCTTGGTAATAAAAATGATTTTTAAAGAAATTGATTAATCTTTCGTTATTACTGTCGAAATACATTATTTATTTTCATTATCGTTACTTCTTTTGAACTGCTATAATAATTTAATGGAGCCTTCCAGTTAAAGAATATAAGGGGAAAATTAGTTTTTCAAATAATTAACAGTGTATACTAACTCAACCCCTAATGATTGAGGTTGCTTCGTTTCATTTAGAATAATCCTAAAAATTTTCAATTATTTCCCTATTAAACCATTCAGCCACACCTTTTATTTTTGTTGATAAATGAATTGTAGAATCAAAGTTATACCTGTTTTCATTAATGATCTCAGAAAACTCATATGTCAACTCTAATTCGAGATCATGTCTTGCAATTTTTTTCGTTTTGTTTTTTTCTTTTGGGTTGTATATATTGTAAACCGTCAAAATTATCGATATATTAAAAAATGAGCAGTAATGCATGGAGAATAATCGTCAATGATGTATTTGGATTCGTCGGAAGATTGTACTTGTACTGGATGACATATATCTAAGCGGTCCATTTCCATAGTACAATTGGTGGAAACTTCATTGATTCTTTAAACAATGCCATAATAGTTTTCGCAATGGTATAACTATTTCACATTTGAGCTTTACCCGATACAAATTATCAAGCTGAAAAATCTGTTTGAACTATAATAATGCCTGAGAATATTAATTTTTACTTCTACAGTGTCGAAACTTCGAGAGGTAGAAAATTGATTGTCGAGGCAGATAGAACTTTTTACAGAAAAATTAACCCTCAACGAAAAACTTCGATATTTACAGTAGCTGCATTAAATGTCATTTACTTGCTGACCACAGGTATTTCAAGAATTTCTCCTCATTCTTTATCTCAGAAAACAGAAGGTTGGGCCTCTCAAGCCCGATAAGCGCGCTCGTGTATCTGTGTTGACCTGCTAAATACAACATATAGATCGAGACAATTTATCGCTATTCGAATTACGAATATGAAATAGAAAGTCTAGAACAGCTTTTAGCTGAAATATCAACTAATTAATAATAGATTTCTGAAGAAAATAAAGAAATTGTTTATTTTGAACTAGTTAGAGATCATAAGTCGAATTGTGAAAAGAATTAGACAATTGATCCAATACTTTTGAATTTAAAAGTCTGGGTTAAAATTGCGTAGTAAATGGTAAGATGTCTTCAATTAAAAAATGTTACAGAAAAGAACTTGGAAAAAACATGAGAACTTGCACACAGCATCGTGATACCACTACTCGAGTATATTCATTAAGAAAAAGATTTGTAATGGGCTCAAAATTCTTTTAAATTTTTATCGATCAGATAGAATAGTATTAAAACCGATATACAGAAGAATTCAGGTAATTTTGGACGGTAAAGCCAATCTTTTCATAAATAATTTGGAAGTGGAAGCTTTCATTGATTTGCTTCATTTGCACAGCCCAGAAGAGATTTATCCGAAAATAATTTTTTTCATACTAAATACCCTGTACTCCAGCACAACAAATATTTCCTAATAAAAAATGTAATTTTCAGCTCGTTTTGTTAAGAAAACTGGATTCAGGGTCTCTGAAACTCGACAGCATTTGGACAGTGTTATTCAGTATAAAATTTATGTTAATGAGTCATGAAGCCGTGGGGCAGTTATTTAAACTTTTCTTTTTTAATTAGAGTTGGCCAGTTATGCAGCAATCTGAAATCTAAATTCGCAAATTGTTATTCAAAACACAAGGGATAATAATTTTTGCAAAATATTATTTAAAAAAGAGGTATATATTTTTACCATTAAAATAGATTCAATCGTAAAAAAAAAATCAGATTCTCATAGCCACATTTTTTGCAAAGTCGCACTAAATATTTTCTCTGACTACCTGATTATTTTCTTCACACTTTTCCTGTCCTTGAACTTCCGATTGTAAACTTTTTCTGCAGAAAACGTATGACAGAGTTTTAGAGGGTTTACGATTAAGCCTGGAATCACGACTCTAAGCTTACTGGTCGTGATATTTTTCCTTCTTTTCACAACTTATTTTCTCTCACACACCTCAGACCAATGAAAAGCCTCTCATTTCACCAATATTTATTATTTTGTTTCGTTTTATAAAATCTTTTTGTCGAGACGAATTTGAAATGCCAAATGCAGGTTGTTCTATGAAAATGCTGCTGATTTTTAGCCAATCATAATCGAGATTATGTCTCTCTAACTTTTAAACTGTCCCACTTTCGGAAAGAATTTCATTTCAATGACGAACTCATTTTTATTTTAATTTTCTTTCCAATTCCTGCAGGCACGTGGTCTGGGGGAATAATAGAATGTTCTGTATTGTAACTCTATCTTCTCAGGTTGTCTGGGTATTGATTCTCAACAACATTAAAGCATGATCATCAGTGTGGTGTTATTGCTTCGACCTCCACACCTATCAGCCATGCATATCAGAACCTTAATACCTATGAAGTACGTATTCTGCAGCTAGTGGAACAAATGTGATGAAATTTCATTGGAAGCTTTTTGAAGTTTTTGTCCCAGCAAGTGTATATGCATTCTTTATTGTTGGTCAAGGGATCTTCCGATGACCACTCGCAGTAAAAACTGCTGATTTTTTCAGTTCTGTGGCTTCTGACGATCAAGATGTTATTTCAATTACCGAGACATGGCTTTCTGAAGATATGGATTCCTTGGAACATTTCGACGACAGATACATGGTATTCCGAAGGGTCCGTGGTTCCTCATCCAATTCTTGCAGACCTAGCCCTAAAATTTGAACTTTTTTTAATCACCTGAATATAAAATATACTATCGCATAGTTACTGTGTATTAAAATAAAATTTCATAATTGTTGTATGCCTGTATTTGATTGACAGCCAAAAATGACTCTTGCAGAAAAGAAATTGCATGTAAATAATATTTTGTATTATAAGGGGCATTCAAATGAAACCCGGTCAATTCAAATGAAACCCGGCCACTAGTGTAAAGTAACGGTAACGATTTTATTAACTCACAAATGAAGTTATACAAAGTACACATGCTCAAAAATAGTCGCCAAAACTGTTGGTACATTTATCCCATTGCGACACTAGCCGGTCGATTCCATCTTTGAAGAAGCTAGTAGGCTGCTGTCGTATCGAGGCCTGCACCCAGTCACACACTTCGTCGTCAGTTGTGAATCGATGTCCGCGAATAGCTTGTTTTAGAGGTCCAAAAACATGAAAGTCACACGGTGAAAGGTCTGGACTGTACGGTGGATGTTCCAGCGTTTCCCACCGAAACTGCTGCAATGTCGTCTTCACCGCATTGGCCGTGTGTGGGTGGGCATTATCATGCAGGAGACTAACGCCATTGGACAACATGCTTGGCCGTTTCGACTTGATGGCTCGTTTAAGGTTCTGTAAAGTGGCTTGATAACCCTGGGCATTGATGGTGGTTCTCCGTTCCAGGAACTCGACAAGCAGTGGGCTCTTGTGGTCAAAAAAGAAGGACATCATGACCTTACCAGAAATATATTAGTTATTAATTCTATTTTGAATTTAATTGTTTTTCAATTTCATCAGATATTTATTTGAAAACACTGTATTTTTGGTGGATTATTCTTTGACAGCGCAGCAGGCAATATATTTAATTTAAAAACAAATGCAACTTTGTCATGCAATTCTGTATTGTTTATTTTTCGCTATATTTCCGGTGCAAAACAATCACTTTCATTTCCATTTGAATATAGTATTTTCACATTCAATAAAATACACGTTTTCTTTCTACAATATTTTAGTGCAACTTTGTAGAAGGGATGTCAAAACTAGTTTTCAAAATAAAATACAATTTCAGTAATTATCAAAAATATTTTTTTATAGATTGTATATAATCAAATCATAATGTTTTATTTAAATTTAAACTTATATATTTTTACATTCTCGTATACAAAGTATACAAAGAGAAAGTATTGTAATCGTCAAAAAATTCGAACTCGCGATTTTGACGAATCTCCACGTTTTAGACCTCCCTGAATCCGAAAAGCACAATTTTGGAATTTTGTCTGTCTATGTGTCTGTGAACACGATAACTCGTAAACTATTAGAGCTACGGGGATGAAATTTGGTATGTGGTCTTCAAACATAATTTGTAGGTTTCTATCAAATTTTGGACAAAATCCGTCAAAGGGAAATCTGAATGTCCGCTGTCATGTGAACACTATAACTAAAAAACTTGAATACCTAGATGGATAAAATTTGGTACACAGTTTTATCGTCATGAATGTAGATCCGTATAAAATGTTGGGCGAAATCCGTCAAAGGGTTGACTGTCTGTCGGTCTGTATAATCGCATACTTGTAAAAATTAGATATCATAAGCCCTTTGGCTTAGATAAATAAAAATTGGAATGATGGTAGCTAACATTAATTATAGATCTGCGCCCAAATTTCGTTTCAATTGGTTAAGAAAAAGGCGTTCAAATTGCATAATTAATTTTTCAAATCCGATTCTCCATACACATGCGTACTGGCAGCAATCTCTGTGCACGCGGAAGCTATGGAGCGAATTGTGTCACTTTGTCTTTGACCCGGCAAGAGAGAAATCGGTACGCATCTCTTTTAATATGATTCTTTACCTAAATATTTTACAATCACTATAATCTACAATGAAAAATCTTCTGATAGTCATTGGATTCTGGTCACAGTAGGTCGAATTTTTATCCACGGGAGGGAGGGAAACGGCATATTTTTGAGGGAAGTACGAAAGTTAGGGAGAACACGCCTGATGGTTTCATGGATATTGATAATAACTATAAGAATACAGAAACAGGTGGAATTAAAGATCTTGAATCTAAGAGCCCTGCCAACTCGTATGTGATTTAAATTCTAGCAGTTCCAAAACGTTCATAGAACAGTAGTCTGAGCAGCCTTAATGTTTTGGTGTTTTTATAAACATATTGCATCTGTCTAATTAAGTTATCTAAATATGGTTGCTGGATAACACTCAGCTGCCAGGGCACAATTGCGTTTTTCTTCAAATATAGCCTTTTTCCTTCAAAAGGTAGAGTTTGTTTTTTAAAATCTAGTAATCGAAGTCTTAATATACAAGGTGATTAAAAAATACGAGGGCAGATTTTAAGGGTAGGTCAAGCATATTGCAGCATCCAAAATCACATACGAACATGCATGCTTAAACGCCATCTGAAGGAAGCAGATGCCATTTAAAATAATTCAGCAAAATGACAATATCTTTTTGAATTATAACAGCATTTAACTGAATTTTGTACATAAATTGTCCTTTATTGTCTTTGAAGTGAAAAATAAAAATTACCATACTTTTCACACATGCTCAATAAAAAATTAACTACTCCAAATGCTCATATTTTCTCTAATATTCAATATATTTACGTCACAATTTACTACAAGGCTTCTCTAGCATATTGTCACGCATTCTGTAGTCTTCATTCAACTTGATTGAAAACTCTGAAAAATTTAAGCAAAAATAAGCGAAAAATTTGAGATTTTTTAAAGAAACGTTTATATCTTCCCGAATATTTGTGCGATTTTTACTTATATATATTTACTCACTTGGATAATTGCAATGGTAATATCTATTGAAATTGTCACCAATGAACTGAAAATTTTTCATAATTAATGAAAAAATGAGCAGAAAGACTTGTATGTTTTAAGAGACGGAGAACTTTTTCATAATAAGTGCCCACAGCAACACTGAACAAGCAGGAAATCAGCTCACTGATTACACACTCTTGATTTTAAATCTTAATAGTATCTCAGTTCCTGCTCCCAATAATATCTTTTTTAATCATCTACGCGTATCTTCATTAAGCATTCTTCAAATTATTCATGGTTACGCTAGATATTATCGAAAAAATTTACAAAGCGTTTCAAAATTTATGAACTATATTTTAAATTAATGAAAATTATGAGAAGACAAATACATATAGTAATATAATTCTCTTTCCATATAAAATTTATGACATTCGTTTATGTCCTGGGATTCCTGTAATATTTTAAAACTGTCATGTTGTAGAAATTTTCTGCAATATCATACATTATTCATTTCGAATTTTTAAAGCTATGGTATTTCGATAGATGCATTAAAAAGAAATAATTTAGTTCTGATTCGATATGAAAGTAACTACGTTTCAGCAAGCGCCTGACCTACCCTTTACAGTCTGGTCATGTTTTCTTTCCTCAACCTCTACTTTCTAACAATGTTGCCATTTTAATCGTTAGTTTGAAGAATGAATTTGATTTTCAGTGCTTATCGCTTTAATAGTCATAATTGGTAATGGGCCAGTTTAGTGTATAAGTCTATAATTCGAACTTATTTTGGTTTATTCGAAATAAAAACTATTTGTATTGCAGGATTGTTTTCTTTAGCTCAACATGTCCATATCATGTATCTTTAAAGATAGCCGGTGACTAATTTTAAGGCTATTATTCATTCGTAGAGTTGACTGCTTTACAATATATTTCATGAAAAAAGCAATAAAAAGTTTTTCACTTTTTAAAAACATTGTAATACGCTAGATATAAATTTCTTGTTTTAGTTTTATTCTACAGTTTGTTTTAGTTTTATTTTACAGCTTTGTGTTCAAATTTCTGTGTTCATGATTCTTTATTAATTTTTAAAAATAATAGTTATTACAAATATTATTATTAATTCATTATAATTTCTGACTTTTTATTTATTAATTACGTATTAACTGCTATTACAAATAATTTTTTGAGTTTTTTTAGTATAAAAATTGTCGTTCTCCTTCATGTACTTGTGTTTTGATTCAATTGTTCTTAATTTGAATTTTTGGGTAAATTCAATTTTTATTGTGGTCCCGTCAACTTCAAATTAGAGAAATGTTATTTTTGTAAATGAATATTCAGTTTGAAACTCTTTTGGGGAATAATTTATCTAAACTGTCCATTCATGCATGATTTCACGCTTCTAAATAATTTAAAATAATAAAAAAGGGAAAAGACAAAATGTTTCCTGAAGAAAAAGTGTAAGAAAAAAAAACGAAAAGATGCATCGATTTTATTAGCATCATCTTTAGTAATAAATCACACATGCTTATTTTCACAATTCTTACTTCAGCATTTTTTAATATTTTGCATTAAACCAACTCGCTCTTTCTGAGGCTTATGACTCATTGAAATCTTTGTACAATTTCTCCCCCCACCCCAGTATACTCTTTTCATTAAAAAACAATACAATCTTTATTATACTTTGAGCAATATGTTTATTTCGAATATGCCTATGTGAATGAGATCTAATCTCCAAGTGGCTTGTGGGCTTCTTTGTTTGTTTCTGTGGTGTGAGTCATTCACTTACGTCGATTTTACCTTTATAGAGTGAAATCTATATTACTTCAGTCATCATAATATTGTCTACATCTGAGGGACAGCAGTTCTACTCCGAGTCCTAGGGGTTCATACCTTGCGCATTCATCAGTATGGAATATCTTTCAAAGTGGACAACGACGTGCATTCAAGTGGATTCATTATTTTAAGTCAATCACAGACGATTCGAGCAAGCTGTAACTGTTGATAGAAAGTTCTACCTCGATGCAGCCATTGAAATTTTCTAAACTGTTGTAAAACTGGGATATTCAAATCTTCAAACTCTGAAAAGACAAAAAAGATAGAATACAACCTAATATTGTGTAGAACCTCCTTTTGCCCGGTGAAGTGCAGCAAATCAACTTGGCATTGACTCAATAAGACGAGGAATGTAAAATAGTCGGCACTCACATTTTATAGTGAAGATTTGATCTCGAGAGACCTGACCAGAAAGTGATGAAGAAGAAAACAATTTGGGCACACTCCGTCTCAAAGAAAGCTGATAATTACTTGCTACATTCATCAATGGATCAATGCAGACCTTCAATTGAAACTTCTTTGTATATGGGGAGTGAGAAGGCATAGAATGTTTATTTACTGTTTTTATTATATTTGTGTAGATTTTGTATCTTTCAATTGCATTTTCTGATGAAGATATTTTTTAAAGAAACCAGTTTAAAATCGTCAGTTTTGTTTTATGAGAGAAAGTACTCAAAAATAAAAAAATCATTAGCTGTTTTAACGACATATTAACATTGGTGTTAAGATTAATTGCTTGCTGAGACGAAATAAAACTACAATGATTTCACCCATTTCTTTCTTTTTTGCGATTTATTTCTTCATTTCTTTATCAGTATATAACATTTCTACTATCACTGCTTCATATTCACTTATGAATGGTCTTAGTGAATCGATACACATTTTATTTTATAAGACAACGGTAATTGCAATTAACAGAGTTTTCATCCTTGTATTTTTTGACAACATTGCGTTCAATGCAAATCCTTTCTACATGCGAAGCATTTCAAACAAAACGGCTCAGCCCGTCAACAATTCTGGATAGCTACTTAATCAGTAGCGAATACAAAAAATGAAAATGGTTGGTTTTCTTTCGATAGTTTGATTTTTGAACTTGAAATTTCAAAACAGCAAAATATCTTTCTGAAGACCTGATTTGAAAACTCTGATGATTATTCATTGTTCATTAACTTATAAAATATATTGTATAAATATCATTATTGTTTACTACTTCAAAAATGAGTGAAAACCCATGTCTTGCTGAATTTTCTTTTGAACCCTCGACCCGTAACGGGCAAGATGTTAATCATGCCAGCTCGGAGCCACCAGTGCTTGAAAGTTGATGCTTGATTTTCACATAATAGGGTCAGGTAAACAGTGCGGACCTTGTCTTTTTTAACAGTGCTTACTTCCCCCACTGCCATTCTTGATTGAATTGTCTCCTAGTGTTCAAGTTTCATCTTCTGTCTTCGATAAAGTTTAAATAAAATTACCCATATTAAAAAAGATATTTTGAGTATTTTCTATGTGTTTAGCAAGAAGAATCTAATTCATTCTATAAAACTACAGTGATTTCTGTTCTTTGTATTACCCCTTTACAAGTACCTCTTTTTGAGATCCTCTCTTTACCAGATTTAGGGAATTATCAATTTTTAATTCAAAAACATCTGAATTAGAGTCACCTTCATACAGAACTTGAGGCTATCTGTCTGAGTTTTCAACATACATCTTCAGATTTAGATGCGACATCTATAACATACACAAATTTTCCCTCATCAAATTTCATATGTTTGTATTTGAAATTGCGCCTTATTCCGGCCGTAGAAGTCCTAAATCCTCTGGCACGTGTTGCACAACAGAGTAACATTTCTGCTTTATCACCCAATCTTCGTCGATTAATCACAGTGTAATTTGCATTTCTTCTGGGCAGTTGCTCCTTACAGTGCCGCTTGAAGGGACATTTTTCTACTAAATTGTTGTCATATGCCAAGAAAAAACCAAACAATGTGCATGAAGTGCCCCATTTTAAAATCTGCTTATATTTTATAGTTTCTTGAAATGTCTACGGATTGTTTGTACACTCTGTATTTACGTTTGGAAAAAATTAAGTTTCTATATAGCTTTAGAAACCTTAGGAATTAAGATTTGAAAATTTGTAAAATAAGTATTACCAGTTTTATTATTGAGAAAGTTTCTATATAAAAATTTAAAATTTTTCTTCTCTGTGGGAGAGTCGGGGAGAAATTCGTAAAGAATAACTTCTTTTCGTTAATATATAGTCTGGAGCTTATATCTGTGCTGATACTCTCAAAATTAGTGATGCAGTCGTCGCTCGTTATAACGACCCTCTGTGTCCCACAGCAGAAGGTCTTTATAATGAGTGGTCGCTATACTGGATATAATTAAAAAAAATGTACACACACACGCTCTGCAATTCCGTAAAAATAGACGATTTTTAAAGAAATTCCAACTAAATACTGAAATTATTTTTATCATTGGGTTTAAAAATAAAATTTTATCAATTAAAAATATATTTGTAAAATCGATTTTAAAGTATAAAATAATGGAAAAAATGTGTTATAAACTTACAAAACATTTATTTTCTAAAGAAAAAAAATCAGAAATGGTTGTTTGTCTTTTCTGCATATGTGATTTTGGCAAAACATAATTTTCCATTTCAGCCAGAGACGACAAATAATGTTCCGTATTTTCTGCCTTTCAAAAAAACATTTTAAAGTCAATAGCACTTGAAACATTTTTTATTCTAGGAAGCGTTGGCACTATCTCTTCGTCTTCTTCATTCAATGATGACGCAATTTCTTCCTGTGCACAAAAACGAGAAATTAGTACATTTTCGGACAGATTTTCGACACATTCTAGGTCATAATCAATTGTAGCTTATTCACCAAAGATCAAGTTTTCACCCAACTTTATTTTCTTAGAAATTTCCGCCAGCATTTCCTCTACTTCACTGAAATTTTCATCTTCCATTACCTGATCAATTATTTCAGCAGTAGATTCCGTTTCTAGTTGCTTTTTAAAACCAGCATGGCGGAAGCAATTCTTGACGGTTTTTCTGTCACGTCATTCCATGCTGCTTTGGAGAGATGCAAAGCTTTGAGAATATCCACTTTGTAATCTTCACCTTCGTCAAGTTGAGAGACATTTCTTCGGAACAGCAATTTCCTATAATTACGTTTGAAGCTCATAATTGCCCCTTGATCTAGAGGCTGAAGAATAGACGTAACGTTGGGTGGAAAATATCCGACGGTGATTGGCTTCAAACCTTTTATTTCGGGATGGACCGTACAGTTATCAATTACGAGGACAATTTTTCTGTGTATAATTGTCATTTGTTTATCCAAGCAACGTAACCATTCCTCAAAAATGCTAGATGTCATCCACGATTTAGAATTGTTCTTGTAGGTAACTGGTAAGGTTTTGATGCATTTAAAACACATCGGCTTTTTCGATTTGCCAGTTGCTAAGAGTGGAAGTTTCTCAGTACCAGACATATTTGAAAATAGGAGAACTGTTAGTCTTTGTTTGGCTTCTTTCCCTCCACTTGCAGTTTCGTCTTTGAAAACAAAAGATCAGTGAGGTTTCATCATAAAAAAATGGCCCAGTCTCATCTGCTTTAAAGATATCTTCCGGATCATACTTTTCAATAATGTTTTATAGTTTTTTCTCTTTCCATTTGTCAATTGTTTCTTTGTTGACCTCACCACTTTCTCCACAAAACTTCCGGAAAGAAAGAACATGTCTTATTTTAAACTTCTGAAACCATCCGTCTGAAGCTTTGAATGCAGTTTCGTCCATGTCCATTTTTTGAGCAAAACTTAGTAATTTTGACTTTAACAAATTTCCATCTATTGGAACATTTTTTGATTGCATTACTTTTAACCATTCGTATAATCCTTCTTCAAGCTTCTGAAATTTCCCATCACGGTTCCGATTTCTAGGTGATTTAACACCTAATTCTTCTTAAAATCGATTCCCGGCTGTTAATTATGTGCAATAAAGTACTTTTGGGGATTTTAAACACCCTTGCCAATTCACATTTTTTCATCACTTTTTTTTCTACCTCTTTTAAGATTTTTATTTTGGTGTCTAGCGATATCGCATTGCGTTTGTTTGAAGCTGCCTTTTCGTTCAATTACGAAAATGTAACTGCTGTTTGCATAATGAGAAATCATCTTTTGAATACTTAGGAATTAAGATTTGAAAATTTATAAAATAAGTGTTACCACTGAGAAAGTTTCTATATAAGATGTTATACAGATGCTTAAATCAGAATTGAACTATTACTTTTCTTCAACAACAACAACAGAGTACTTTTCGGGGCCCGTGGCCCACGAAGGGGGCCTAATCCCCGGTATGATAAGTTGAATACTTGACGATTTGTGCTGCTGGATTTTGGTGGTTCGAGTCTCTATGCGGAAGCAAGGGAAAGGGTGGAAGGTTCACTGGCTGACTGTCTTGCTGGATAGTGGTAATGGTGATGCGGGGAACCCCGAGTTCTTCTATCAGGAACCGTACTAGCGACGTCTGCTGGTCTGGAACATCAAGTGGCTTAGGAAGAACATGGCATGGCGTTATGAACAGGACAGAGGGAAGTGATATGCTTACAGGAATTGCCCTGGGATTTAGTTCTGGATAAATACATTCTCTTGAATGCACAGCAGGGGGGGGGGGGGGTAAGTGAAAATGATGCTACCTGGACATCATTTTAAAATGGGAAAAGGATATTTTACAGAAGAATTTTTCGCGGTCTTTTGCTTTTAAAGTTGGGGGTGTATTTATCAGTTTGCTGGATGGCTTCATTATCTATATTTTCTATATTGTTGTAAAAATTGACTGAGATCTTTTTAATGAAGTCTTTTAAACTGGGAAGTTTAATGGCTTTTCTGATGTCTTCATTGCGCATGTACCACCCAGCTTTGCAAATTTGCCTAATAATGTTATTTTCTAACACTTCTAGTTTATTGATATTTGATTTCGCCGCGGCTCCCCAAATGGGACATCCGTATGTTATGATTGGCCTTAGAATCGCAGTGTAGATGAGAATTTTGTATTTTCTCTTCATATCAGAGTCTCTAGCAATTAGAGGGTAGAGTTTTCTGGTGACATTTCTGAACTTGGTTTTAATTGAGTATATGTGGCTTTGCCAGGTTAATTTTTTATCTAGAATTATGCCTAAATATTTAGCTTGCTGAGACCAAGGAATAGTTTTGTTTTTAATTTTGATAACTGGCTTATGTTTTTTCTCGCCCTTAGCGAAGTAAACTGCTTCAGTTTTGCTGACATTTAATGCTATTTTCCATTTTACAAACCAATCATCTAGTTTTTCAAGGTGCTGGTTGATCGCCGCAGCTGTGTATTTGGGGTTTTTGTTTCTTGCTAGGATCGCGGTGTCGTCCGCGTACATGCCAAGGAGGGTTTTATGCGTCGTAGGGATGTCGTTTACATAGATGGAGTAAAGAACGGGCGAGATTTTCCCCCCTTGAGGAATTCCTGCCTTCATCGTTTTAGACTCCGAGGAGCTATTGCCTATTCTAACGACGAATTTTCTATCATCCAGATAGGAGTTTTAAATCTGAACTAAATTGGGCGGGGTTTTATACATGATTAATTTATGGATCAAGACTTGCTTCCAGACCCTGTCGAACGGTTTTTGAATATCAAGAAAGACCGCTGTGGTGCACTCACCTCTATCGAAACCGCTTGTGA
>BGPR01024037.1:0-23649 GCA_013235015.1 Araneus ventricosus | reverse complement strand
GAATATCAAGCTATAGAACTACGTAATATGTGAGAAAAAGTGGCCTTTTAAAGAAGGAAACACTTACTCTCCTCCTTGGGGGCTGTCGGAAGAGGATCTGACTGTGCAGAAGCATACGTCTCTGTGGGCTTAATGTCTGGAAGGCTCTCCCCTGGGGCTCTATTCTCCGTGTTCGACGTGGAAACCTTCCGAGTACGCAAGCCGTCTTCCTCTCCTCTGTGCAGAATGGAAGATTTCCGTTCATGAGTAGAAGACGTAACGGATTCTGAAAAAGGTGTAAAAATGTGCATTGACTGTTTATTGTATGTGATGTCTTATTCTTTTCTTTTTCCGAATGCATGGTTATGCTAGCTATGCAATTTTGTGGCAAGAGAAAGAAAGAAAGAGCATTTGTAGAAAAAGTTGTAAAATGTGAGTCCCGTCACTACTTTTAACAATTACAATAATAAATGGAAAGAAATCTCTTTTAGAGTATTTTCTGAAAGATAATCTACAGAAATTCGGGTGTAAAAATACAAAGAAACCCAACGAGAATACAAAAAGAAGAAGAACTGAACTCATTCTTTCGAAAAGTCTTGAATTCTGGTTAATTCTTCCAAAAACGGATCTGTTTGGAGAGTAAATTCAATTATCTTTTCTGAGTCTATTGTTATTCAAGTCTATTGTGGCACAATTTATTCTTCGATAATACTGAATGTGCTGATGAATTGCTGTCAACAACTTACATAATTGGAGTGATCAGAGCAAAGTGAAGCAAATCCAAGTTTCACCCATTTTGCATTAACACTACCATGGTAGTGTCGAAATATTTTTTTATCTGTGTGGAATAATGATTCGCGCCCTTAGTTCAGTTCGTATCCACCAGAGGGCAACAAAAATTAGCAATCCGTTGCCATTTTAAATGCAGCCAATCATCTTTGAGATCTGTTTTCACAGAAATGAATCTCATGGACTTGGTCCACTTTAGCTCTGACTCCTCCAATCAAGTAGGTACCGCTGAACCGTTTAGTTGTTGTCAATTACTAATTGTATTTTTATTGAAGAAAAATGCATATGTATACATTAATGTAATTTTGTACTGTGTTTGTTGTTTTGCAATATTATGCTGCATAGTTAATGTGTAATTACATTAACTAGGCAGCATAATATTGAATGAGTATTAATAGTAAGACAATATTTATCCATATAGGAAAGGTTTTATAAAACGCTTGAGGGAACAGTGGCACAATTTTCTATGGGTAAAAATATTCAGAAATTACTATATGCAGTAATAACTAAAAGCAAAACTCCTTATGCATTTGTCGACAGTTCAGATTGCCATCATTAATAAAAAGATTCAAGACTTAATCCCACCTCGAAGTTTGTTGCATATAATATTTATCTTATATTGAATACATAAAAAATTTTTCCGATCAATAAACTTTCATCTTTATTTTGAAATGGCCGCTAAGATAGATTAGATATTTGCCATTTTCGAGAATTCAAAAACTTCCTATTAATACAGTCAAATCCCGGTATAACGAACCCGGGATGTAATGGTTCCTCGGTTACAGCGAACGTTTCTAATCGAACTCTTATGCCATTAATTTACTTTCAAATGCTTGTAACGATCTTCAAGAGCTAGGAATTCGATAGAGTGAATCATAATTTATACTTTTCAAGCTTAATTTCAGCTCTTTAACGAAAAATCACTTCTTATTTTCAGACTTTAGAGAAATAAATGTAAGTTCAATTAATTTCAATGCTTAATTTTTAAGAACAAATATTTATTTTAATTTATTTTATCCCGCCACTTATTGCATTTTAGTGTAATTAATGAGTTCGAACTGAAATGGATATAAGAATAATAGCAAATCGTTCGTAGTCGATATTTGAAAAATCGGATATAGTGGACCCTCTGTTATAGCGAACTTCTGGTGCGGTCTGTTAAAGGTTCGTTATTAAGAGGTTTAACAGTAAATTAAATTATTTTCGAATATAATAATGATTGCTACGAGAACAAGTATTTAAACACTAACAAGTTCAAAATGTGCCCTACCTCGTCTTGTTGAATTCTGAGAAGCGCCCCCTTGCGGCCTGGATGCAAAATCACCCTTGGCCAAATCTGCTGACGAGTCGCTCCTTCTGGGCTGGGTTGGGGGAGTGACCGGGGACTTCGAGATGGCTTTGAGGGAGCCCTCGAGGGCCCCATCTACTTCCGTGCGATTAGTGGGATTCGAAGTTGTCGGGGGTTTAGAAGTTGTGTAGGAATAATTGACAATGGCTCGTCGCTGTGTGTCCGAGATCTGAACGATGGTCAGCCCCATGTAACACTGCAAAGAAACAAATGAAAGCTACAATATCCATCAGTCATCAAAGAGATACTTCCATATTGACATCATAAAGCTACAGACTTGAGTCCGCAAGAGCTCATTTTATCTGGATTCAAATTATCTTTGGAAGTAGGTTTCTTTTGAAAAGTTCGGAAATGATTTTTTGGAATTTTTCTCATTAACGCCCGGTGCACGCAACCGATTTTTTTGACGTGCAAGATATTAGCAGCGAAATGTCGGAGAAGCCACTAGAGGCGAGAAGTATATAGAAACCAGTTGGGTAGTGCACACATATCTCCCCTTTTCTTCCAACCTCCTCAAAAAATGCTGAGCAAAAGTGTGCTCATTACTTCTTCGACATCTCACTTCGGCGGAAGGCATGTGTGTACTATCCAACTGTTCACCCAACTGGCACAGTATGGTCATGTTCGGCTCTTGAGCCATTAGAATCCAAACAGCCCAACCGTTATCAATGCACTTCACGCGACTCCGATACTTTTCCGACACAACCGGGGCGTGTGCACAGGATCTAAATAAGTTACGATGAGGAAGAAAGTCACTTCACACTCTGCAATAATCCCAAACATAGACTTAAAGAGACGGCTATGTTAAGAATGTCTATCTCCTTAGTGTGATAAACAGGGTGTGCATACATTATTGTCGGGGCTTCCTTACCTCATAACTTTTGTTTAAAGAACAGGATGTTAAATATTATTACATAAAGTAGAGTTCAAAAAATTTTAAAAAACAAAAACAATGTTAAGTAATTTCCACATATCAGCCTTTGGAGGCATATAACCCGACACTTTGCTAGAAATCGAGTGCAGTCTCGATGTTTTACGTGTCTTGAAAGGTTGCCCTATGTTTTGTACTAAAGGTTTGCTTTATAGCTGTCACGGCTTGTAAGTTTGGCTGTTCGTATTTCGTCCAAGATGGTTAAACACTTAACTGCTCTTGAATAAAGACTGCATGCATTTTACTAACCTTAGCCTAGACACATCGAAACTGAACTGAGTATCCAGTCGAGTGTCGATGGGTCACATGCCGCGAAAGGCTGCCATGCGGAAATTATTTTACTTTGTTTGCGATATTAAATTAATTTGTGTTGTACTTTATTAATATGCGATAATATTTATAGGATACACCCGGAGTTTAGCTTGCATACTTGTTTCTCGCTAATTTTCCTTGAAGCAATTTTATTTACGGTCGTCAAATACTATTTTGGATGCACAGTGAGCTTTTTATTGGTTTCTGCGGCATCTCAAGTGTATACCGGGCTAATTTTTTAACTTTAAAAAAACTCAGCGGCTTCGCTTTCAGCAAAGCTGGAACCTCTTAGCTTCTCCTTTTCACTGAGAAAGGAAACACACAGAAAAAACACTGTTGAACCGAAAGTAATCCAGAGTGTTCAAAAATGAGAAAAGTGGATTAAAAAATCCATATGCCTATTTTAATCGCGTTCTTTCTTCCCTTGCGTGACATTTTGAAGCCATAACCAGCAAACTGAATAAAGGAAAATCTTCAAAAACAGAAGTGAAGCGTACGGTTGCCAAAACAAATCCTTTGGGAAATTATCAAAACAGTTAAAATTAAAGCTATGAATTTCAAAACAAAGTATTATTCAATTTCGTAAAAATCATATTCGCATAAAACGTATCTTATCATATAGACCAGGGTTTACCAAACATTTTCCCCTTACGTAAACCTTGTTGAGGCATTTTATTTCCACGTGTCCCCTACTGTCATATCTATGTAAGAAGTTTTTATTAATAAAGTTAAGAGCTTGGTCAAATGAGAGAAAAGAGCCAAAATGACTGAATTAATAATATTTGCAGGACTTATTTTTGATTCTACATTTTATTCCATTTTTACAATAGTATTAGTTCAACGCCAAAACAAATGAAACCAGTATAGTCATAATTTCGCAATAATTTATAAAAATAATCAACTCTTCAAATGGATATTAAATGGCAAGTATTCACTTGGGGAAACAATATTCGGTAACTTTTTCAATCCCTGCGGTTTTCTTGTTCCTGCAATTGCCAACTTTGATTTCGCGTATCCCCAACTGGGTCTTCGAGTGTCCTTAGGGGTACAGGTATAACTTGAGAGCCTCTGATATAGACGATCATTGTTAACTGTGACGAAGGAATTGAGATCTCTGTGTAAACCAGTGATGTAAAGAATATCATTTAAATGTTCGGTTTCAAATGCAACGAATAAGAAAAGTGGGAAGTTTCTCTTCTTTTTCCCCGAGAAAACAGTTTTCTTCAAAACTTCTTGAAACAGCTAATTCCATTACAGTAACTGTGGAGTTATCCATTCATTAGATGATTTGTTTTGGATGATGTTTCGTGCCTTTTTGCTGTTCAGAAATTGTATGCTGAGATCTCTACGGCTATCTCGTAAATAGCTTAAATTTCTTTAGGATATGATTTTCAGTATGACAGCTACGCGTGTCGAATTAAGCATTGTAACAATTGAGGTAATATTTTCTCATTGTACTATTTTTGACGCCGCTCAAAGCCGTCTATTGATTTTTGGACGTAAAGAACGAATTAACGTAACCCTCTACCTACTATGGACAAGCATATTCAGATTAGCTCATCGTTTCCATCCACGATGACGCATTGTGTCGTGTGCCTTTGACTCCAGCAATTCCGCTTCGTTTCGTAATACCAATTTACTTGTACTACTATCTCGAGTGAATCCACTAGTGTGCAAAAATTAAAGACCATTTCTTAAAATGGGGAAATTTAGAGTTAACCGCTTTAGGCTTTATCCCGAGTTAATTCGTCCTAAATACCGTAGGTTAAAAAATAATCCGATCCTTAAGCGGTTAATACGGAAACAATGGTTCGAATCCAGTTGCGGAGAATCGCGTAACATACAATCGAGTATCGTACACATTTTTCACTGCAGATTCGGCGACGAGGGCATCTAGGTAAGGTTGCAATACGTCCGGTAGATACGAGACTGTCATTGTATTTCGTTACTCAGTCCCGTATTATATATATTTATCCCGTTTTTGTCTCGTTTTAAAACAAGTGAAGGAATTTTGTTTTATTATTATTTTAAAATGATTTGAAACATAAACAATTTTATAATTATGTGAAAGAAGGAAATGATAAAATAATTAAAGTAAAATAAACTTTAAAATATGACTGGACTAAAAAGTATTAGCTTCGCATCTTTTCCCTTATTCTAGGTGGTCATTTCATTAAATTGCTTAAACTTTATTGATATTTTACCAGAGAAAAGTAGACCATTACTTACCCACTTTTTTCATGTTTTATTTATTTAGCAGTTAAACTTTGTTAGGGGAGCAATAGGAAGTTGATGAAGACGAAAAGGGATTTCATCTGACCCCATTTCGCTGAAAGCTATTCATGATTTGAAACTTGCATGGTTTGGTTTGCTATTCACATTGCTTACATGCTGTTTCGTAAAAATAGCATGGATATTCGGGAAGATATGAAGGTTTGTTTAAAAAATTATAAATATTTGCGCATGTTTTTGCTTATAACATACAGAGTTTTCAATCAGGGTTATACGAAACTTACAGAATACGTGACAATATGCCAGTTAAGCATTATATTAAAATAAAAAATAAATACTTTGAATATTCAAAGAAATTTGAGTATTTGTAGTATATAATATTTAAATGCTCAAGCGCAAAATATAGCATAACGTTTCTTTTATAATTTTTAAGCCAGATATACAAGGCAGCTTATATAAAAATTCTAGTTGAATGCCGTAAAGATTCAGAAACACATTGGAATTTCAGCGAGTTGAATTTCATCTGAACTCTCAGAGAAGCTAAATGATGAATGAAATGAAATATTCCATTTTTTAAAGATATGAATTTTGTAATCAATTTATCCTGATGTACTAGAGTTCTGAAATTATGTACAGTTATTTGTTTCCGATGACAATACAATATTTTAATAATTTTAGAACTCTTAATCATTAATAAATACATTAATTTAATCTAAATATTGATTTCAAACAAGTGTCACCATCTAGATGCATTTTGAGAAATATTAATTTTTAGACTGCTTAATATTTATAATCATGAATTATGAAATATATTAAAGGTTATAAAGTATAAAAAATAAAAATAAAAGGTTTTTAAGCACGCTTTTATTAATGTAGTAAAAAACAGGAAATAATATTATTTATCGAATATTAACTATATTATAAAAAAATTAAAGCACAATAAATATCACAAGAAGAAAATTTCTAGACATTCATTGAAAAGTAAAATGTATTACAATTGTGATTAAAATTTAAATTTACATTGAGTATTTCTGTAAGAATCCCACGTGTTTACAGTTTTGTTTTGGCATCCATATTTTTGACAAGAAAAATTAATTAAGATTATAAGAAGATAAAAATTAAAATGTTTATTCTTAGAATAAGAATTTTACTAATATGAACACAGTATTTAATATTCTAGCAGAAAATGAAGAACTTTTTCATTTATAATTTTCTTTTATTTATGCTGATCAACAGAAAGGACGCAATCATTCTTTTCTTTAATGAAACTACCGGTTTCAGAAATTGAAAAGGGAATCATGGATGAAAAGTCAGGAAAATCTGCTCATTAGAAAAGAAACAGCTTTAATTTTGTAACGCACAAAATGAAAAACCACAAATGTGAAAGATACGAAAATAGGGAATCTGATAAGCGATTAGACCTTGAATTCTAAGAGTAAATATACTCAGTTTAATACCATATTTCTTCCGTGAAATATAATTAAGAAATAAAACTTTTCTGGGAAATTATAACGTAAAAATAAAGTGCGTGCTTGCCAGAATGAATTTCTTTTGGATCCATTCTTTTATCAAATGTTAAGAATTTTGGAAAAATTTTCCGAGAAACTTTGACTTTTTTTCTAATATAAATGTTTCAAACTTAGAAAAACAACATTAACTTTACATTCTTCTGGTAAATAGAAGCAGATCCTGTATTTTAATGACGTAACTTTATTGCTTAAAGTTGTGAAAATGGAATCGATTCATGTCAATAAGGCACATAACAAATTCGCTGCACGAGTTTCATTTTATTTATTTATTTATTTTTATTTAACAGGAAACTTCGAAGAACACATACTACACCCATCTTAGAAGTAATTAAAAAAAATTTTTAAAAATACATTTCATAACTAATCGCTAAAACATTTTGTCTAAATTTACTCAGTGCACGCAGTATCACTGTTTAGGTGCGTCAAGACCTCTCGAACTTCTCATAGTTTCACTGCACGTGTTCTCTCTCGTGTTTTCTAATTCAAGGCCGGGCGCTCTTTTTTTTTCTTTCTATCTCTCTCCTCTGGGCGCTTTTTGCGGTTTTCCCTCCGAGTGTCTTCCTCGCGAGTATAAATTGGAACTTGTTTCTTGTGTAGAAGAAACATTTTTAACCTGCCTGACCTCGAGTTGACGTCACAGGAAATAAATCAGTTTAGCTGCGTGATTTTGGTTGTAAATAAACGAAACCACCTGTTTGGGTCGGAGGGGTTAAGAGTAGTGGACGGTTGAGTGGAAGATTGGAGAAAAACACCTGTGTTGTTCGCTACCTTTTAAAAAAATATTTCGTAGAATCTGTCTGAGATACATGTATAGCTGGTTTTAGAAAGTTCGCGTGTTAATTTTTCTCCCACTGAGTGAGCCTGAAGTAACACTTCAAATAGGGAGTTGTGTATGGGATTAATCATTCTTCGATATACTTCCTTCCACATTAGAATGTCATTTATAGCATATAGTCAAAACTATCTTGTCTTTATATTATGTAATCAAACATTCACGATAGAGTATTGAGACAAGAATACTATAAAAGTATCAGAATTTATCTTTTCCGACGGGTTTTCAACGTTACTTTTTGATGCTTTTCAGCTGTGACTTTGGAAACTACTCTGCTGTTTGTTACTACGGAAATTTTTTTTCATATTCCCTCAAAATGCAAACTTTGGTTATTCAGTGATGTCAGCTTGGTTGCGCTGTTAATTTTTGAAGATTTCCATTATATTATTTTAATTCTTTTTAAGTAATAAATATTATGACAATCTGAGTAATTAATTGTGGGTAATCTTCAAGAGAGTCGGCTTCAGTATATGGCGAATAAAAAACTTGAAATTAAAATTTTAAATTAATTTTAAACAAAATAGTGAAAAAGTACACAACTTTTTGAACTCAATCTAAACGCTCTAATATGAAGTTTACTAGACCTATTGTAAACATTTGACGTCATCTGCATTTCGGCTTTATCAAGTTTTGATTTTGTAACTTTCAAGTTGGCAACATCTTGTTATTTATATTGGCGCAATAGTTTTGTATAAAAGAATATGTTTTAATTTAGTCAGTTCCTTCTTTCGATTTTTTTTCCTTATACTTGCTTTGTGAGAAATCAAAATTACTGATAGAGCCAGGAGCTCAAGCAGTGTTTTCGTATCACACTGTAACAAATTGGTTTTGCTTTGTTTAATTACGAGTAGTTTCTGTAACTCTTCATGTTGACTTGTGAATCAGTCAGCCAATTGTGAAAAATACTGCGCCTGCTAATCTGTAATCGAATTTGTAGACACGAAAAAAAGTTGTCTAGAATAATGTTCTGAAATTTAAACAATACTTTATTTTAATCTGAATAATTTCGAGTGCAACACTCTTGCAAAGTCCAAAATTTAATGATTCTGAAACTAATGCAAAAAAGAAGGCTTGCCCCCTCGCCAAAGTTGCGGGGCCTGAAGGCATTTCCCCACTTTGCCTATTTGATAATCCTTCCCTGACATGAGATCAAAAGCATGAAACGATATCAGAATCGCGAGGTCGAATTGTTTGGGTGGTTTTGGTGCATACACGATGTAATATTCGTAACGAATAAAAAATACATATTTGTAGAATTATTAAAATATTTAAAGAAAAGAAATTAATTAGGTAAAAAATCGTTTGGTCATAAAAGAAATTAATTAGAAATATTGTTTGGCATTAATTCTTTTCTAAAGGTAATAAAAATAGTTTGGCAACGAAATTGTCTTTGCTAACGTTGCCTAGCAGCGGAAAAGAATTAAGATTTAGAGATTGAACTTGGAATTCGATGTAAGTCAGTGATTGTAACGCTTGTGATGGAAGTGTATTTGTTTGTGTTTCATGTTTATGCTGTGGTAGACGTCCAATAAATATATTATTTTTACAAAGAAGGCTCTACAATTCTTCATACTATACTGCAATACATCACAACGAGAAAGTAAGAGAGCTAATAAGCTTTATAAAATTTCTGAAGGCTGAAAAGAATATGCAATTGCTTTAATGTCAGAGATTATTAAGAAACAAAAGAAGAGAAAGTTTTATGCATGTATTCAGTTGTTTTATTACTCGAATTATTCAGTTTGAAGAACATCATCATATCTTACATGCATCTTGGATTTTTTTTACTTGTGTTTTAGATTAATTTGGCTGCGCAATTTTGAACATCTTTGAAACTGAGTATCAATTAACACTTGCAATATTTTGGGTTGAATAAGGAAGATATTTAATGTTCATTTTCATATAATTAGATTTCCGCTATTATCATCATTTTTCGTTAGAAATAGAATTTTACTGAAGTGTTCAGAAAACTCCTTTGAACCTGTATTAAAACAGCGGCACTTCTTTATGTCGTTCCTAGAATGACTAACATGAAAAAACACTTTTTTTGAAGAAAAAAATCCCCATATTTTTCTCTCTAAAAATATCATTTTTCTATCTCAACAGAGCACCAATCGGTAATCAATGTTAAGAACTTCAAAAGTACCTGTTCTCTCCCTTCCATGTTAGAATAACCTCAAAATTCAAACATTTCTACTTTAGAGCATCATCATGTTGGGCATACGGGCCCTTAAATCTACCTGATTTTTGAACTTGTACTCGGGGCGTTGAAATTATTGAGAGTGATGGGTACGCCAAGGAGGCAGTATGTGGAAAAGTGGAAATGTTCTGGATTATCCGGGACGTAGCAATTGTGGGGTTGAGTTAGCTTCCATCGAAGGAGGAAAGTACCTCCTTCGGGAAGGGTTGGGTCATGGTCGCTGATGGACATCAGGGCTCCGACCTCAGTATTCGAGGCGTCCGTTCTTCAATTCACCCCAATGTTTCGGCAGGGTAGGTGGGTAACTTCACTTGTGTGTATCTGGAGCGTCAAATAACTTTATCAATTACATTAACGTTCGCACTACCTTACGGAATTTATTGGTATTGACGATATGCACCTGGAATTATTCACACAAATAGAGTGACTGTATCTTTCGCATAACATAAATTGGGAAGAAGAATGCCCCCAATGCTAACTTAAAGAAGTTAATTTAAATTAATCTTTTAAAAAAGTAATATGAATCATTTACGTAGAAAACGGGGCAATTCAGAATATTTTTTTATCTTACGAACGGCATTTAATAATATCTAAAAGAATTCTGATATGGAACTGGGATTATTAACTATATGGGGTAATTATGTTTTAGGATAATATAAATTGGGAAGCAGGATTCTTCAAAAGACATGAATTCAAATTAATCGGTTTAAAAAATGACATGAATCATTTTCGTGAAATGTGATAGGAGGGACTATTCAGGGCACTATATTAGGGACCAATCCACTGCGACCCACTCCCCTGTTCCGAGACTAAGAAATAAAAACCGTGAAGTCTATCATTCTATTTTCTGCAACGTATATGAGATAATTTATTAATATAATAAAAGGGTTTTATCTTACATGTAGTTGTGATGTAGTTGGCCAATTTGTTAAATACAAACTATATCAAATGATTCAATTGAAAATCGGAATTCCTCCGAGATTTTACTATAATTATATAACATGTACATCTATTTGTATGCCCGTCGCTTGTCTGAGAACGGTTGAAGATATTTTCTAAGTAATTTGGGGCGCAATGTAAATCATTGCATTACAATTTATTCATTCGTCCGTGGCAATGATTTTTTGTATTTTTTCATTCGCCGGAAAATCTTTCCATTATTCGGTTCATCTTAACTTGCATACATTTCTACAATTCGAACAAGTGAAAAAACTTTTCTGCAGACTAGTCGAAAGATTTTAAAGGTGCCATGAGTAAAATGTCTGCATTTAGTGCTATTCTGAGCTACAACATTTTATGAACTCACGTCATATATTTATTCCAGACTAAAAATGCTGTATAACTAATGGAAGAAAAATGTTTGGAACTATATCAACAGCAAAATTTATCGATTAGAAGAAACATATTTTAATATTTTACTTATTAAGGAATGTGTGGAAGGAAAGCATCAGTAAAAATTTGAAAGAAATTTCAGCCCAATGATTATGACTCTGTGATTGTAATTCTTATGTTAGCTTCAATTCATACTTCAGTCTTTCGTATTCCTGATTCACTAGCTTTATTTAAAATAGAGTAAAGCAAAGCATCGTCAAGCTATGCGATGCCGCATAGCAAAATATCAAACATGCTGGAACTTTAAATGTAAATATAGAATGTTGTTAAAGCATAATTTTCAGGACTTACAAAATTGATTTTCTTTTTCGATAAAATATGATTTCTGTAGCCATAATCGACGTACATTCATATCTTACACAAAATACTGATTTTTAAACATTGAGTTTGATAATTATTCACGAGCATTCTACACTCAGTTTGACTTTGTGTTCATAAAATCTTGCAGATAGAGGATTTTGTAGTTATTATAATGAAACTTATTTTGTAAAAATAACAAATATAAAATTTTATATTAATAAAATGTACCATTCTCTTTTACATTTTTGTGGATTTTTCTGATTCCCAACCTTCCGTTATGCTATGAAACAGCGACAATCATGAAATCCCCCCCTAGAATTTTCTGTCCATTCGTTGGGAGGCACAGGGAGGAAATGGTCATTTTTTTCAGTGTCATTAACAACAATGTTCTGTTCATGTCATGGCATTTTTGAAAGGGTCAGCTTTTGACTGAGTGCGAATGCAATCTACCAAAATTTAAATGCCTGATACAAAGAAATATGAGAACTTGGTTAGAACGAAGACACAGTGTTTTCCTCTTCCAAGGATAAAGAAGTCAAATAATTTCTGTTCAAGAAGTTAAATATGTAACAATCAGCCTATGGATAAAATTTTAAAATTTGCTTCATACTGAAAAAACTGTGAAATATCTACATTAAAATGCGTTAAGACTCAATCCACTTATTTATCTTCTATACCTGAGAGGAAAACTATCTAAGTCCAAATGTGCTAATTTTGACATTTTTATCATATTTGCATTATTCCGACCGACTCCTCGTAAAGTGTCGTAGCTGTCGGTCAAAAAGGACGAAAGATAACCGCTCTCAAAAAATAAACTGCTCCCTTTGTTTCCTTCGTTTACGGAAAAAAACAAAAAAAAAATAAATAAAAAAAACATTTAAATCTATAATCGCCTCTTTTTCGAAAACGATTCATCTCCTACTCACATTTTTCTACTTGCGAACTGGCAACAGAGTAACTTTTTTCGAAACTAGGTAGCTCTTCTACCCGCATTCTTTCGACACTATTTCATCTGAAGGGCAAACCGCGTTTACAGGTGTGCATCTAAACAACAACATCACAAGCCTGCCTACCTCCGAGGCAGGTAAGTAGGACAAAAGAGAGAGAGAGAGAGGCCTCTTACCCAGATAATCCAAAGCATGGCTGCGAGGATGAGCGATGCGACGACGAAGCCTAGTGCGAAGCAGGCAGCATAGCGGCAGCGTGGGGATGAAGTGCTCTTCGGAAAGCCCATCGCCCGAGCGAGCACTCGACCGTCGGCTGTGGCTTAAAGAGGTCGCCGGAGGGTCAGCCGGTTTGGAGGAAAACGAAGCTCTTCGACTCTGCTGAGAGACGCTCATTTCGCTGCGGTTTTTGAATCGTTTTTGTTTCACTCTTGCCAGAGTTGCTTAATGGACAGATTAGCAATCGTAATTTTCATTAAGGTTGTGAGAAGGAGTTTCACACATTATATACTGAACTGGTTTTGGATACGAGTCGAAAATGACGCGCGAAGAGTGTCGTTTGATGGGTGGGTTTCCTAAAATATCGGCAGATTAGTGTGTCGTTTCGTATTTCTCAATCTAGTGGCTGTGTACAGCCCATGTATGTGACGTCACAACCACATGTGATTGAACGCGCACTCTTTCTCCATGAAAGATGTTCAACGGATTCCAAATTTGAATTGGTGAGTATCATGCAGGTATGATTTAATACTACTCAGTGTCTTGGCAAATGAAAGAATATCATAATGTCTCTTTATTTTCGCTATGGAAATTAATTTTCTTGAGCATTCGATGGTATGCGATATGGATATTTGGAAATCATTCTCAGTGATAAGGTACATCACTTTTAGAACACAACTTGTATTTCAGAAAAATACATGCAAATGCCATATTATCATACATGGTGTTTGTAATGTTTTTAAAATATCTTAGGATTATCACCTAAAGAATATGACCACTGAAGATTTGCTAGATTAAGTCAGTTATTCTGCTGGACATAATCCTTCTAACAAAAGAACTGACTCAGACGTGAAATTCGCTCGAAATTTATCTTTAATCCATTTCTCGAACATGAGAACAATAATGAATCCTTATTAAGATCGTCAAGCTCAAATACAAACAAAATATTTAACTTAAACCAAATATCCCTTCTTGGGACTGTAAGGTTATCGTTTCTATAATGACCACCGGAGCAGACTTCGTTTGTGCTCGTGTATTTTATTCTTGTATTTTTATGAATCTATTTTGTTGTTAACGAATACATATATTTTCCCTCTACTTTTAATTTAATATTAATTTGATAATAATTGCTTTAGCTCGTGTTCGCCTTGTGCACTGAAAGCGCGTGTAACGTAAGCACCGGTAACGATTTTCTTTTACCTTTGCTTAACTCCTTGGTTTCAATTTTGAAGCATCAAAGTGCAATTCTTCCCCTCATTGGTTATGGTTTTGATTAATGTTATTTATGTTGTTTGTGGATTTGCTTTCAATAATGAAGGGAAAATGGCTAAAAATAAATTATTCTATTGTGTCGAATTAGCTTATGAAGATACATTATACGGAAGTAGAGTAAATTTTTCTAAAATCATCATAACTAATTTAAAGAAAAAATGTGAAAGCAATGGAACTAACAACTTTACTTAAGAATGATGACAATCTTCATTTCGAAATGTATGTTACTAATTATTTTTTTAAATACAAATGTTTTAGACAAATGACAGAAAAGGTTTTACTATATTTGTTTTTTTTCTATTTATTGTTGGACAAATAAGATTATATCTTGCATTTCTAATTAAAGATTGAAAAAATAATTTCTAAAACTATATTCAGACTTGTGCTTTTGAAGCTTTCAGCGACAACGATCCGAAAATGTCTCGAAGGATTTGTGCAATTATCAGGGAGAATCTACAGTGGTTTTTATTGAAGGATGCATATCAAACACGAAACAACGCACATACAAAATAATGGGAAAGACCACATAAAACCAGCTTTAAAAATTCGCCTTGGCAATTATTCTTATTTGCTTAGGGGAATTCTAGGAAGCATTTCTTAAAACTTGGAAATCAACACGTTGTCATATATACACAGCCCATGAAGATCGAAATCTGTACGAGTAATGCTGCAGAATTAATTTTAGGAACGTGAGACACATTTAAATAAGTTTTTTGCACTCACCCTGAAAAGAATGTAATCATATCCTTTCTACTACTACATTCTTTCTTTCTGATTGCTATTCCAGCGAAGAAGTAGGCTTCAGGCATGGTTTTGACAATATTTGTGCTCATTAAAGTATGGTTTATATTAAGCTTGATACTACTCTTTCTACTTTTACTAAACTTCTTAGTGGTTATTAAAAAAAAATGTACAATTTCGGACATCTTAAGATGATAAGAATTCGTTTCGTCTGTAATTTTAACAACATAAAAATTCTTTTTGTGTTTCTTATAGGTATTTGCCTATCTGAAAAGTGACATTTTATATTTGGATGAAGAGAACTAACTTTTTCTAATTTTGATTTCAATAATAATTTTGTCAGAATTTTTTGGTGTTGCTATTTTATGTCTACATGACCCATTTTAATTACTTCTTGAATTTTTAATGAAATGCGCCCGGAAAGTTCAGAATTCTGGTTTATCTTCTTTAATACAAGGATGCTATAATTAAAGTTCGCCGGTTGAGAAAACCCTACAGCCGGTTCTAGGAACTCCAAACGAAGCAACATTTCACTAATATGTAGCTCGGTGGACGCCGCTTGTGTAGCTCACCTGATCAATACATCCGAATGACCAGTGCGTCCAAAATGCCTTAAAAGTGATGCATTTCTACAGGTACACAAGGATAAGAAGCTTAGCCACCGAGGAGGCACTCTTAGGCAGGGCCGGATTATTAAATAGGTGAGGTAGGCAATTGCCTAGGGGCCCCGAAGGCTCAAAATGTTTTTTTGTGGCACCTCCAAAGTAATTTAATTATGTGATTTCATTTCAATTAAAATTAATTAACATTTTCGTTTCAATTAAGAATAATTAACAATTTAAGAATTAGTTGAATTTCTATTGAATTATGAATAATTAACAGTTTAAGAATTAATTGAATTTCTTATGAATTAAGAATAATTAACAATTTAAGAATCAGTTGAATTTCTTTTGAATTAAGAATTTAAGAATATTAGTTATAAAATTCAACATGTAAAGCAGTTGTCTTCTTCCTCAGAGCCACTGCATGCTTTCGTGGGCACAGCTAAGACAGTTTCTACATTGAAATATATAAAGCTTCTCATTTATTAAAATTAGAAAATACGTAATTAAAATCTAAATAATCAACGTCTGATGTGTTTTTATTGCCTTCATTGGAAGAATTATCAATACTGACTGTCCAGATCTGACGCCGCTTGAGCTGGCATCTTCTCTCCAAACTTTCACACCACAGCCTCGGGCGGACGCTTTGCCTCCTTCTTTATGATTTAGCACGCAAGGGCCCAGTACGCGACGGATCTTTTGTGAAATCGGGTCTCGAACCCAGAACCTTCCACTTCCAAAGCCGAGACCTTAGCACTAGGCCACTGCGGCATGGTAAACTCCTTGACAGATTTCGTCCAAAATTTGATACCAATCTACAGTTATGATGATGTATTATGAACCAATTTTTATCCTTCTATCTTTTTAAGTTTTTGAGTTATTGTGTTCGCATGCACACGAAGAGACAGACAGATTTTCCACTCACCGATTTTGTTCAGAATTTGATAGAAATCTATAAAATTAGTGTTAAGAACTTACACCAAATTTCATATCTCTAGCTCAATCCGTGTTTGCTATCAAGTTCACAAACCGACAGACACAATCCCCAAATGTATTTTTAAGACTCAGGGAGGTCTGTGATTCATCGAATTTTTTTTTTTGACGATTACAATACTTTCTGTTTTTATATTTCATAAACGTCAAGTAAAAAAAAAGTAAGAAGTGTAAAGAAATTATTGTTTAGCGTTGCAGAATGGAAGTTATTAATATTTAAAGCCATACAAAGAATTGCGAATTTTTCTATCAAGTGGTTTAATGAAGTACCCGTTTTCGGCTCCCCTCCAAACATCTGGCCCGGCTTGATCCCCCCCCAATGCTTAGAACGTTCCAGTTTGAATCTCAGGAACAGGGCCGGATTACTAAATAGGCAATTTTGGCAACTGCCTAAGACCCCGCAACTTTCTGGGGCCCTGAGATTATTATTACTGAAAATTATTTTCAGGACTTCCATTCGATTCATAAGAGCGGTGCACTCGGACTTGCTGAAATTAAAATGAAGTATCGGTTGAATTTTAAGAACGTTATTCTTGTCATTCTTTTCATGTTTTCAAATTCGTAAGCAGATCAGTGTGTCACATGTCAAAAGCCTTGACAAATTTTGAAATAAAAATTGTGTTAAGAAGATTTGTAATTTTTTTAACCATTTTATTTAAAATCAGTTTTAAATTTTTATCTTTCGTACTGAGTTATTAAACCAATTTTTAGGGGATGACACGCAGAACAAAAGTGTTGTTATCGCAGTTTATGGTAATACTTATTACTGAAAAACTGCTTACATAGGTATTAATTTAAGGCAATAAAAGTAATCAATAAAAAATATCCGTTTTTAACCCGAAACCTATTTTGACTATAGGTCCCTAGAGGGGAAAATCCAGCTCTTCTCGGAAAATACAGTTACTAAATTATAGCACTTTATTTTAAAGTTAAATGAATTTAAGCCAGCTAGAAACCAGTTTTTTATATCTAATCTTTTTAATGTACGTGACACGTTTGCGACGAATCTTAATACGCAACAGAAGAACACGTGAAAAAACAATCACGTGTCTCGCCTTCCTTAATAATTTAGCCTGATTAGTGCAATTTTGAAGAGAATGATTTTATCTAACCACCATAAGCTGAAGGCGTCCGCTTTAAAACTTATCGTGACTTTACCTCCCCTACATGCATGCGCAATTCGCGAATGCTGTGACTTTTAAATTCATTTCAAATGATTCAGCAGTTCATAGCTACCTAAAATGCAGCATTTTCATCCAGTTCGTGCTGCCCTCTGTATTCCAACAGAATGTAATTTGTATGTTGGTAAAACTGAAGATAAATGGAAAACCTGGTCGATGTTTTACCAACGGTACTGCAGGGAGACGGTGTTGCGTGTGTTTCTCCTTTAGAAGCTAAATGTGACGAGTGGGAAAGGGAGAGGGGTATCATGTTTAATATTCGCATGATTTTCATTCATAGAAATGGAATCTTTAATTGCAGAAACCACACGAATCATTTTTTTTAACTTTCTCGTATACGAAGACACAAAGACAGAATATTGTATTTGTCAAAAAATTCGAACTCGAGATTTTGATGAATGCCCAGGTTTTAGACCTCCCTCAGTCCGAAAAATACAATTTTGGAATTATGTCTGTCTGTGTGTTGTATGTCTGTGAACACTATACCTCAAAAACTATTAAATCTACTGGGATGAAATTTGGTATGTGGTCTTGACACATATTTTGTAGGTTTCTATCAAATTTATTTTGGACAAAATCGGTCCGCGGGAAGTCTGTCTGTCTGTATGTCCGTGTTAATGTGAACGCGATAGCTCACAAACCTGAAAAGCTAGATAGATAAAATTTGGTACACAGTTTTATCATCAGGAATTTAGGTCCGAATAAAATTTTGAGCCCAATCCGCCAAAGGTTTGTCTGTCTGTCGGTCTTGTATAATCGCATACTTGTAAAACTTATATCTCATAAGCCCTTTGGCTTAGATAAATAAAACTTGGTATCACGGATGCTAACATTAATTATGGATCTGTTCCCAATTTTCATCTCAATCGGTTAAAAAAGAGGTGTTCAAATTGCATATTTTTTATTTTTGGATCTACACGCGAATGTGTACTGGAAGTAATCTCTGTGCATGATATTAGCGGCTTCATGACGATAGCTTTATGCTTAATAACTCCTGCTTGGCGCTTTTTTTCCCCTTTTTGGCTCCTTTTCCCTCCTTTGGCGAATTCTGATCCTGCTCGGATTATTTTATTTCCGTTTGTTTTGTTGTTCTTACGTGTCCTGGAGAAATGTGGTGCGTTCTGTGAATAGATAAGATTCGCGAAATTTTCATCCGAGCGAGGGCGTGACGAACTGACATGCTATACGAGAGTTTTTTAGAAGTGAGTATACGAGAAAGTTTAGGGGAGGCCACTCCCGCTGGTTTCTTCTCAAATTTGCGCCCATGCTGTTTTTTCATTCTAAAGGGGTATTTACATAATGAGAGAGGCCAATAGAGGTTACGTATCAATAGTAGTAGCACACCGAATTTTAATCTCAGCTTGTCGGAAGGTATCCCTGACAATTCTAAGTAGTTGAAGAACTCTACAGGATATGATGTTGCTTGTTATTGACCATTAGCGTATCTACAGATAGATATTCTGAAATACCTTCCTCTATTTGTGACATTTGTTTCTCATTTATCTGACCTAAACTTTCATTAGTCAGTGCCAAAATTATCAGTTCAACAGTCATTATCTATTCCTCATATATTCTCCATTGCTGTTAATTACATCATTGTATTAAATGGTATCATCAGGCCCTTACAATCTGAGGAATATATCATCCACCATACTATATGTCATCGCTTCTACCATTCAAAAGAATGCACGAAACAAAATATATCTTCGTATATTTTTCTTTAGCTATGATTAACATTAGTTTCTAAATTTTAATCTAAAACCCTTGCAACTATATCATATCTATCATTAGATTTCTGTCCTGGCTTCAATTTATCGACAATTTCTTGAATAAAATCTAATAAGGAAACGTTACAAATATAAATAACTAAAATAAATTAAATAGACTGCAAACTCAAAAAATGAAAATCAAGCGTCGAGTTGAGTAATTTCAGTTATTATTCCACAAATTAATTATTTCTTTTCACAGCAAGAACGCACAATCGCAGCTTTCTTTATGATCACGTGATGTTTCACTTTAAAAATAAGTTACTCCACGTGTTTACGCATTCCTCAAGGATCACGTGACGGTTGATTGAAAAATAAAATAGTAATTATGATTACGCCACTTTCAGGAACTGTTGTAAGCATTGCTGTGAGCGTGGCAAGCCTTACACTCTCTGGGTAAACTAGGAAGGCGTGGGAAATTAAAAAAAAGACATTGATGTGTAAAATCTCTTGTAAACTATGATGTAAGGTAACAATTTAGGTTCCATTTTGAGCCTGTTTCGCGTTTTTGTGCCTCAAAACGTCACTTGCACTCATGCATTCCTATAGACGAGATTTCTGCTTTGTTTATTTTGGATTCACAGACCGTTTTCAGATAAGCATCCGTTTAAACAACCGCCAAATCCTCTTGGATACTGTAGCATGCACCAATTTCGAAACAGTTCTTTCTTTAGTTCACATAGCGTCGAAGTTTTCTCTGAGTTTGTTTAATTCTCTTTATTTAAAACTGCTCTGAAAACTGCTAAATTCTAAGTGGAACTATTGTAATTAGTTCACTCGTTTGGTTAAAAATTTAACCACCAATGATTATCTAAATCGTTTGGTTGGAAACATAACCGACAAACAAACCTTAGAAATTGCGAAAAGTGCGATAGCGAACACTTACTGCATCCTTCTCATAAAATGGTGCTCTTATTTTTAAGAAACATTCAGAGCTACAGCGATAGGAACATCATTTTCAAAGTATCCTTAAGCCATAACATTAAAAAAATCTTCTTTAAACATAATTATCATATCTCAACAGAGTGTTGAAATTTTGAAGATTTCCATGAGAAATTTCACCGGAAGTCGATCGGCAGGCCCACGCCGTCAATACGTGCAAGGTCGTGCGGCGCACGACAGCACCGATCAAGTGTTAACCATAAGTCATTAAGTTAAGTAAGGTCAACTGTTAACCCTAAGCCATTTTCCCCTAATATCGCCACTGCGTAAAGGAGCATTAAGAAAGCCATTCACATATCATCCAAAATGGAATTTTTGGAACACGGGAAGGAAAAAGCATCCGTCAGTTTTAAAATCCGATGTAAATTGGCATAGCGGAATGGCAGTGCTGGAATTCAAACGAACTCAAAATCCAACATTACATGCGCCGATTCCAATTTGGGACCTCGATCCGAGGGTAGCGGCACATGAAAGCATCAGCCAAGATTGAGACCTCGCGACGAGGCTAGAAAATTGGAAATATCCCGAGTGGGAGGAGGAAAAGGGTGATCAAAGAGCTACGGTAGCGCAATTTCGGGCCTACGTGAGCGACGTGCGTAATTTTTCGATTAAAATGGGTAGGGAAAAAAAGGGGCTTAGGACAAATGGCATAGTTAGCCATCAAATGAATGCCCAGCTTTAGACATTTGTACGATGGCACCGATTAGGCTTGGCGTGGGCCTGTCGGTCGGCACAACGGAAGTTGTATATTAACCCAAATAAACAAAACATAAAACTCGTCCATGCAAAAAATGTTTATTTTTGCGAGCTGAACCTCCTCTCAAAGTTAATGCCATGATTTTAGAATCATTCTGAATATGCAATCCTCTGCCGCCAAAAGAAATGTGATCTCGGCCCATTTTTTTTCAATATTACCACGGTAATAAGGTATACAAGCGCAAGAAAACAAAATAAAAATTGTGAAGAATATTTAATATTTAAATATTGATAAAATCAATTTCGTATAGCTACTTGATAAATGTTATTAAAAAACTTCAAATCAAAATGTTTCTTTTTCAGTTTTTTAATATGATAAGGTTTTAGGCTAGCATACCATCTGTAAATTGCGTGATGTGAAATTCATTCATTGAAAAAAAAGCAGAGGAAAGAAACTAGTTCTGTAAAGGAGTTGCTATAAGACATACAGACAGACGGACAGACATTTATGTAAATTGCGCCATGTAAAAATCGATACACACAGAATGCAGCTGCTGATTCTCTCACATTCCAGGTGCCGAGGAAATCATTTAAGCCTTTCAGACAAAGCGAAGTTCTCTAAGCTGATTAAATATACTTCAGCTCCCCGCCACTACCCAGCGAACACCGGAGATCTGCCTTTTCAGAATTCAAGAGCTGCAAGTGTTCTTCTTAGGAGGATCGTAAAGATATGAAACTATTGTTCCAGCAGTATATAACTTTTTAGAATAGATGTTTTTGCTAAGCTGTGGATATTTCTCCCCGTAATAATAATAATATCTGTATCAGTTTTAACACCGGGGTAAGAATTATCTAAATTTCCTCTAGAAAATATATAATGAAACTTAAAACATGAAATTGTATTTCTACATTATGGGTTCTATTATTACTTTTTGGAAGTTTGGGTAATGAAAGACGAAATGTTTTTTTTTTTTGTAAAATATTGGCTGAAAAATGAAAATCATACTCTACACCAATGCGTCGGAATAATGACTAAATGGCATGAATTAAAAAAAAGATAACAGAGATAAGTATGAAACATATAAACAATATACAATCCTCAACATTTTCTCAAGGGCTTAATTAGTCAATCATAGCTCACATGCGTGTAAGAATACATTTAAGCCTCAACGTTCAAACAGTAATGGTGAAATTTAAATGGCAAAATATTACAAATCATAACAGAAAATAACTTTATCAAGTATTGTAAATCTATCAAAGTTGTGTGATTAAGTGCAGCCTTACAAATCTTTTTAAATTTTCTGCAACAAAACGTGAGATTTTCTTAACAAATCAGTTGAAAAAATTAATGCAATATCCTTAAAGGTTCGGCCTGATGCAATAAGTTTTAAGATTATTATATCTTATATTTATCTTTTTATTATGTATCGTTTCTTAAAATCTTAACAATATCAAAAGTGCCTATCGATTTCTTAATATTTTAAATTGCTGTGCAAATCATTTGATGATGACAAAACTAATATGATACATTTTATACAACATATTAGCTTTCATGTATACTAAAACATCGTATTAATTTCTAATGTTTTTATTGTTAATCACTTTTTGCTTTATTTTATTTGATTATCTATATATTTCGTTTTCATATGGTGTGTAAATATATCGTAAATATTATTCATCGATTTTTTAGTAAATTGAGCAGTATTATTATAATAACCGTAATGAAATTTGAAATGCTTCATGAATTATTGCGTCAAAATAAAATTTCCGCTTCAATTTGATGATATTATTGATTTATGTCTCCGTATATTGTATCAGATTAAAATCAACACTGGTCTACCCATATCAACGTGGAAAAAATTACATGAAATCAATTTCCAATTTTTATTGTTAAACACTTCAGCTCCAAAAAGAAATTGATTGTAAAGTATTGAGTATAAAAGCATCACAAGTGAAAGCAGCGTTTCGTGTGAATGGAGAAAATTCGTGTCCATAACAATTTCAAGGTTTTATTGATTTCAGAAGTCTGGAAAATCCAGACTGAAAGCGTAAGTTAAAGCATCCAGAAGAGAGGAAGCATTTAAAACTTAAAAATGACGAATTTACCCGCAGGAAGTTTGAAAATACTCACTTTTAATAAATTCCAGCAAAATCATTACTCTAATCATAAGATGGATTTTGCGCTTTGTTTTTCGAATTTATGGAATCAACGAAGAAATGTCTGCATGTAGCAAAATTTTATCCAGAATTTTGAATGTTTTCATGCATTTAGCTTTTAATTACAAAACATTTCTATGAACGGAGTCATACTTAAGTTATACAGGCCCCAAACATATCGGACAGGGTTATCTGTTAGCTTCTGTGTTTCCTCTGGCGATTCGTTAAAGCTTAAAATCAAGGAAAAATCTGTAACGAAATTTACTAGCACGATATCAAAATATTAATAACC
>BGPR01024036.1:0-23652 GCA_013235015.1 Araneus ventricosus | reverse complement strand
AAAAAAATTGTATCAAAGCAGGTATATTCAATCCACTCAGATATAAAATAATATACAACATTGAAACAAATTAAAAATGTAATGCAAAAAAATACACTTGACAATCAATCACAGAAAACTTCCTCATAAACACAGTTAAATATTTCACATTTTGGAGCTACCACAGAAACAGATTCAAAAGATCGTGCTCTTGATAAGCCAACATAGAGTTGTCCACGACTAAAAATCGGCTCATTGAGCACCAAAGATATCTTTTCAAAAGTTTGGCCTTGCGACTTATTAATTGTCATGGAAAAGGCTAAACGAATGGGAAATTGCATACGTTTAAATTTGAAAGGCATGTTAGTCTGAGATGGAATCAAAGGGATTCGGGGAATGAGTACCTCGGTATCATAACTACTGGCAGTCTCCCAATAACATTTTGTCCACCACGTTGTCGCTTCTTCCAATTTGTGGTACTCTTATGAAACACATAATATTGTGGAATATCTGAGTAAGAAATGTTGTGAGCTGAAGGATCATTTTTGCTCAGTTCAAACCATGATGTTAGTGTTGTTTTTCTTAAAGCAGCTGGTTCAATTGCTTGGGCTTCTTGACCGTCTTGGTACACAATTCGCTGTTGCTGTGGTAAATGCACAGCTACGCGCACTACAGTGTGGGATTTATGCGGCAAATTAAATTCATTTAAACGCCACATGGCTTCAGGTGCACTAACATACCTACCTTCAACAAAACTTAAAATTTCATCATGATCCAGAGCACCTTCTTTTTGTATTTTGACAGAGGCTGCATCATGTCCTTTGTATACATATTTATATAAGTATTTGACACTTTTAACTGAGGCAGAAACTTCAACATTAATATGTGCATTAAATTTTTTAAGCAACCAAGGATTATATGGGACAACCCATCTGCTATCGATGGAATATTTCCATACTTGGACAGGTTCAGTGGCTCTTCTGCGATAAATAGGGTATCCATTAACATTTTCCTCTGTATCATCCTTGAATTGTTTCGGAAAACTTTTGCAGCACTGTCCATCTCTCATGCATGGAGAATTCATATTTATAGTTCCACTTGGGCCGTGTACCATGCATTTTGTCACAATTTGGAAGAGTCTAAGATCAGTGCAAGGATCTGGAAGTTCTGCACTCACAAACTTGCCAATGTCATCTTTAGTGCGAATTTTGCTTTCTGAATCTAATGTTAGAAGAATGTGGGCATGAGGCAAGCCTCGCTTTTAGAACTCAATAACATAAATATAGGCCAAAACAGTTCCAAATATTCCATGCTTGCAAATATCTTCTAAAAGTTCTTTTAATTTCATATTAAATACACTTACAATAATATCAGGTCGGTTTTCAGGACGTTGTACTCCCTCCATACTATTTAAAATTTCAGACCAAGATGAGTTGCAAGTAAACGTCAGAAAGAGATCTGGCTTACCAAACTTGCGTACCATAGCCATTGCATCTTGGTAATTCTGTTGCATATGACGTGGGCTCCCTTGGAAAGAAGATGGCAGTATTATAAGTTTTCCAGTGCGTATATTTTCATTATGTGCTCGACACTCTAAAGCATCTAAAAGCCCCCGCAAATCTTCTTGATTTTGTCGCAAAAAATTTAAACGTGAGCCTTCGGTTTTAACATATGCATCTCAATATATTGCTGAAAAAGCTTACCACTATTGTGCAAAATACTGAAACCATTTCGCTGGGAAAGTCTGTATGCATAATATTGTAGTTGAGTGACACGGGTGCGCTTTGCTGTTCTCCTTTCTTCTACATGTTCCATTCCAGTGTTCCAACTACACTCGCCCCTTGGAAATAGCAAAGGATAGGTCATTGGATCACAGCACTGATTTAAAGGTGAAATGCTTTGGCATGTATCCCCAACTGGGAACACACAAATGTCTCGGTTAGCTGGGGGCTCTCCATTATCACCTACAAATATAGCTGCTACTTCAGTGCATAAAGTAGGAGCATTATAGCGCCGCATATCCAAATTTTTATCTTCCAAAAATACCATTTTCACTGATGTAGTTGGGTGCTCTTGTACCAATCGGTACATTTAAAGATCAGACTGAGCAAAGGGATTGATTTCCCTTAACATAAATTCAAGTTTTTCAAATACGTGTTGCAAGCAATTTTGATTGTTACTCAAGCGTTTCTCTGTTGCCTCACTGGAGTCAAATATATATAACTTTCTTTATGTTGGTCACTTGCATACAGGGGGAAACTCTGTGGTAGACTTGACCATGTAAACGGTAACAGTATGGCCCAGTTCCACGTGGTGGTTTAATTTGTGCTCCCATCGAAGCGAATGCTAAGGCAGAATCGTATTCCCGAATTCGCTGTCGATAATTTTTAGCATCAGGTGAACTTTCAGTTTGCTTTCAATAGTTCCGGTGCATCAGGAAATGCCGGTAGCTGAACCTTTCCATCATGGCAACATTTTGTATACTTATGGGCAGTATTTTTCTCTTACTTCCAATAAACAGCCCCACAAAAACCGCACTGTTCGGACATAGTTCCACAAATGTGCTCCTCAACATCGTTTCGAATACACACACGTTTTGGACGACGGCGATTATCGGCTTCCTTTCTAATACTTCGCCTACAGTGGATTCCTGAACTGTTTCCTGGCTCCGTTCATAATACATCCAACAGCACGACTTAAATTCATTATTTTTCCAAATTTCCAACTTCAATAAGCGTGATCACACGAAGCGGCTTCGGACTTTCCGCGGATGTAAACAAATCAAACTTGCGAGCTGTTGCCAAACGGCGATTAAGAAATTCGACCCTTTTTTGTCGCCACGTAAGAGAATTATATATATAGATTGCTCTGCTCATGTTTTACATTACATATATCTATTATTTTTAAAATGTTCACATTCCATGTTGAAATTTCTCACTCTGTTTGAGGATGGTAGAGCAATCCTAAACGATAAAATATGATATTATACAAAGAATATTCACATTCCATATAATACAAAATTTAATCAAGCATGAGTACTGCAATAATCTGTATTCGTACTGGGTATAAAACATCTTGTTCATATACCTAAAGAACAGTTAACAGTGAACATGCTGATTATGAATGAGCTTTTCACTGAGAAAACGACCACACGGGAATGTTTTGAAAATCTGTTCAGCTTCAAACTGGAAGTTCAGTTACCTCCGTCCTATCCAACCATCCAAGGAAATCTGAATGACAGTTGTCGCGACGTTAATCGGAAACTGAGGGTAGAATCCTAAAATTCATCACCGGCATGAGTCCAATGCCTTCCGTAAGAGTTTCGTCCGCCATCGGAGTTGAGTTACGTCAACCTGACATCATTTACTAAATACACTAGGGGAACGAGAACACTTTTTTCTTATCTGGCAGCTTCACATCCACGAACTCGTTGTGTCACTTGGTGGCTATATTGCTACATACAGGTTGAATGAAAAAGGATAGGTTAGGTAGACAGACATTCATTAGTCATTTTGAGAATAAAATACGGAGATGCAAACGCAGACGTTGAGCGCTACAAGGCGCTGTTTGACAGTGAATTAAGGAAAAGAAACGGATTCAGCAGATAAATCGTTCAATTTAAGTTAATTAGAACGCAAATTTAAGACAGGACCACATCACAGTTGTATAAATACAAACGTGCAATGTCTACATAGTAACATCATTGGAGCGCAGGTACTCAACTCTACAACATTAATATACTCAGAAGTGGTAACGTAGTTAAACCGGCTGGCCGTAGTACGCCGAAAAAAACACGAATGACCCTGCCGTCTTGACAAAAATCGTGTACTGAGGCCATTATATCCCTCATTACGAGCTGCACATTCTACCACCCCTCAAACACAGGTACGATCTTATACGGCAGATACTCATCCCCAAATTTTAGGTGCCCCTTAATGTAGGAAATGATGTAATTATACAAGGCAATTCAAAAACCATGGGAACCACTTTAAAGGTACGCTCAGCATACAGAAACTAGTCATTTTTACAATAGAGCATAGGGTGTCAAACGCAAAGAATGGTCGCTAGAGGGGCTCTTTGCTGCGAGTTAAATACAGGAAAAGAATTTTTGGTGTACAAACAGGTTTAAATGAATAGAAACTGAAAATAGAAAACAAACCAAATGCAAGGATCACAACCTGCGTATAGTTTCGTCGGCAAGCCTTTGAACGCTAACTTTAAGTCTTCCAAAGTTTTGATTTTTATTAGCAGAGTCAACGAAGGAAAAATAGAAAATATTGTGTAGTTTTGAAATTCGGCAGTAGTTAGGATAAACACTTTAAAATGCATATTAAAAGTCCACGGCGGTGGGACGGCGCGACGAATACAGTGGGTTCAAAGGGCGGATTTCTCAGTATTTCCTAAATATCCCGAAAATTATGGATTATAGCGAAAAGCGATTAGTCACAAAATTGAATTACGTTAAATTTCCTACAAAAATAGCCTATATCTTTCTTGTAGCTTCAATAGTTCAGAAAATAGAGGGGAAAAAAGTAAATATTTCTAAACTTTCTTATTGTAATGGTAAAATCAATTAAAAGTGCAGAAGTATTAACATCCAGATAAACCTCATGCCTGTATAAAAATTATAGAAGGACAGTATTTTATGTGTTGAACATAGTCGTCATGGAGGGACATCAAATCTCATGCTTCCTTCCTCCCCTCAAAAATGATCCCTTCCTGAAGATCTCTTCTACTTCTTTATACTGTCCAAACGCAGGTTGCAGGTCTTACTGGGTAAACTCAGTTTAACTGATTGCGCGCATACTGAGCACCGTATTCTTAAAACTAGAGGGGAGAAAATAGTGGCCGTTTAGTACTTGTTACACTTAGTTATTTTTTTTCCGGCCGCTTTGATAGTAAAATAAGCTCACACTCACGTGCCATTTTTTATTTATTTGTTTCGCCAGAGCAAGCAGCAGAGGAGTACACGAGAGCATAAAAGTAGGTTTCATAAAAATGAGAATAACAATAACATCCGCAATAAAACATGGCGCCTCAAACGCGAAGGGGTCGACTACAAACGGCCTTTTGGCTATGAATTAATGAAAGGAAATGTGTTCAGTTGGTAAAGAGTATAACAAGAGTGTGAGGATGAATTTAATAGAAATCGGGAGTCATTAGATTCTCATTTCCAATATGGAGATTATTAGAAACATGAAGCTAAATGCTTTATGGGAATAAAAAGTTTCATTAACTGAACTGATATATTAATGCTAATGGTAAATGAATTATTTGACATTCACTGAAAATAAAATTTCACCATTCAATCTATTTATCGAAACGACAGCTTCGTGAGAAGATCTTTTAATAGCGAATGGGTTTCGTTTTTGGGCCTGAAATTTCTGATAGAGTAGCGTTTTTCCTTCAGGAATTATTTATGCACCAGTCTATCTGAACTAATATTTTTCATCTGGTTGGATAAAAATGAATTTTGTAATTTTCATGAATATGTAAATTTCTCACGAAATTATAAAAAAAATAGTTCAACATTTCGGGTGCCCTTTCAAATCGAAGCCCCAAGTTAGACATTAATCCGCCCCTGTTTAACTGAAAAACTACAAACTAGAAAAATAACTGGTATGAAAATTACGTCGAAGTTTGGCTCGAAAGTTTCAAACGCAAGCTTGAATTTCCTCAATGAGTAAACGAAAATTAATAGAAAGTCCGTCAGATTGAGAACGTAAAAACGAGAAATTGTCGGGAAGAACACGAACAGTATTTGTCCCTTTTGACCGGCGGCGAAATTGATAAAACAGACGCACACCCAAGTGAAACATTTTTATTTAATTGTTTTGCCCCGGCTAACAGCAGAGGCGTACGTGAGAGCTTCTATATTTTCTCGGAAGATGACCACGACAATGCTGAGAAGAAATCTTATATGCATGGTATTCTTGTGTTTTTAGTGGTAGTTTTATAAGAAATTTTCCATTACTTATGTTTCACTTGTGTCTGTTTTTAAATATATCGATAATTTTTTTAAATTTTTTCCATTTCATGTAGAAATTTTCTCCCTACATTTATGGATGAAATTGTAACTCGAAACAATAAAATATGAAACAATATAAAGAATATTCCTTAATATTCAATTATCGTAATTCAGTATGATTACTGTAAATCTCTAAATTCTTTAAAGATGTAAAAAATCTTGTCCCAATATATAAACAACACCTGGCAGTGAGCATACCTCTCATAAACTGTGTAACCGACTGAGTTCACTGAGTTCCGATCACATGTGCATCTTCTGTAATTCTGCATTGCTTCATACCAGGAGTCGGGTTATCTACGCCATCCGGTCGAAATCTGAATGATATTCTTCTCAGCGTTAATCAGAGACTAGGAATGGAGTCCTATTACCTATCACTTGTCTCTGCCCAACCTCTCCCGCTGGCGGTTTATTTCGTCATCGGAGTGGAGGTATGTCAACCTCACATCAGTTACTTTAACCACTAGGGGAACGAGAACTCGCTTACCTAACCAGAAGCTTCTCATCCACGCACTATTGGTGCTTCCTGCCTTGTTGGGAATATACTTCTATAATCGGGCCGATTCGAAACATATCAGACAAACTTATAGAATAAATCTGGAAGCCAAATACAAGCCATTTTCTAGCTAATGATGAACTGATTCTTGTTTGTAAGATTAAGTGAAATAATGGTGGCTTCGATATCATTAAGAGGCGGAATAGGAATTTCGTGCTGCAGTCACTGATTTTTAATAAGTATATCTGTACCGCCATGTAGATAAGCAGGGCCTTGATTAAGTCTATCGTTGTCGTAAAAATTACAGTTTGCTATAGAGAAATTTTGGGATGGTCTGAAGTGCGTTTCTTGAGTGAGAATAACATCGAGGTCGTGCTTATCTATTGAGACTCGAAATTCCGTTATCTTGAAACGAACGCCGTTGGCGCTCCAGAACACCATCCTTAGACTTGAAGTATATGCAAAAAATTCGGGGAAAAGGCTGAGAATATGTCTTATATGCACATCTTTCTTATAGATTTATTGGTGGTACTATTACGAGTAATTTTCCACTGCTTATAATTCGCTCATATTTTTTTTATTAAAAATGTTTATAATTTTTAAAAACTTGTCATTGCGTTTTAAAATTTCACATTTCGTGTAGGGAAGAAAGTGTTACTGGAAAAGATTAAAAAATATGTTATATAAAGGATATTTGAATTATCGTAATTAAGTAAACAATTTTAAACACTAAATTCTTGATTGTTATAAAAACTCATGTTCCATTATCTTAAAGATACCTTGCATATACAAGATATAAACTTCGTCCAAGGCGAAGCCTGATTCAATACTCTGCTTGATTTCGTTGCATACATCCTCTCTCCGTTTCCGTCATTAATCACCAAGAATGCAGTCCCTTTCTAGATTCGTTTTAAAGTATTGTGCAAAACTTAAACAGAGATTCCTTTCGCCTCCTCAACTCTACGAATAATCATTACAGAACAGAGAAGAAAATCGGAATACAGAAAAATAACCTGTTGTTGGATAGCAAGGGTGACAAGGGTGACATGATAGGGTAAAATTCAATTGGTCGCGATAAGTGTGGAATTAAGAAGAAAAAGCTTGGTTGAAAGTGTGTCACTTGTAAAATTAAATGCGCGCCAATGACAGATGGAAACATATAAATGTGTCTTCATCAGACATAAGACCTTCCTTATCTGCAGTGGCGGAATGACACCGTCTGTTCATACTCAACATCAGATGGTTGATCATCTTTTGAAGCAGACGAACCTGATCTTCAACCAACATCTGATTCAGTTGTTGTGGTTCGTTTATTTGTATGTGGTTGCTCATAATTTGTTTGATAAAATTATTCCACTTGTTATATGGAATTTAAATGATGAGAACACATTGGCCACTCCTCTACGGCACGAGTACGATTCGGACAAGTATTATCATCCACAAAATCCGCAGCAATGGCAATTCGGAACAGATGCTCAAAATAAGGTTTACTTGGCAACAAAATCGATCTTCAGTGACCCTGCATTATTCGTCTATTGAATTTAGCACTCTTTAATTCCACGATTGTATTACAAGTAAGGGACAATCTGTTCTCTCTCTGTCTGACACTTAAGAAGTCTGCGGGACATTTTAAACAGCCCTGTCCCCTTAAAACCATTTTCCATTCAACTAACAAACTCAGTGGAATCTCCAAGAAGCAAATAAAAGCTCATCCATTAAACATTGAATGATATAAAAATTTGTCCGACATAAAGCTTGACACAGCTTTCACTCGATTAAAAATTGGCCACGCCCGACTAATGCAAGCGTTTGTTGTTGGGGGAAACGATATCTTTTTACAGTAAAATTCTTCTTCTCCATCTTACTAAAAGAATGTCCACAATTTCAACTTCTTTTTCACCTTTTTTTCAGACATCCTATATCTCTCTTATCAAGAGTCTGGCTAAACTAGTGATATAACACTTGAAAGAAATTCTTAAAATTCCTTTTATCCATTAAAATGAAAAAATATTTTTTTATCATACACTTATAGAAACTACGTAGAAATATACATTTAAAGTCTTCTGAAAAAAGTTGATTGGCGCTTGAGAATTGCTTCAAAAATGCTAGTGATTCTCCAGTTTGTGTAGCAATATGTAGAACTGTATCTTTGTTTTCTTAATCGCCTGATGCTGGCTAGCTGCAAAAGATCACAAGAAATCAGGAAATTCATACGACGAAATACACATCAGAGTGATGAGATATTTATATTTGAAGCATAACAGTTTAATGTTGTCATTTTCTGATAAAATAAGTAATTTTTTTAACAGATATGATTAGAACAATTCTTAATTTTTAAATTTCTTAACGATGTTATAACAGATATAACATACAAAAATAATGATTAAAATGATATTTGGGAAAATAAAATACAATGATTATTAAAAGATCGTCAATACTGTTAATATTTCACACATTCATGACTATTACAATAAACTTAATTTTTGCAACTGTAGAAATTCATTTTTAAGTATGTTAATGCATTCTTCTCAAATCTTTAGGAGTAAAAAAATACTGTTACAAAACTCTTCTGGTGGGTCTACTTGAATGCAGATTAACAAGCAGGACAGTAAAAAAAATAAATGTCTCTTTATTTTACGAAGATTTCAGCAAAACACTAACGTAGCATAGGAAACAAAATTAAACTGTACTTAGATAAATAAACAACAGAGATCATTAATAAGTCTCCATTACAGCTCTTTCAATAGCGATCAAAATCTCAGCTCACCAGCAATGCTGTCAAAATTCCAACTGATTGCTCTTGTTTCGACAGCTTGCTTGTATACCCTTTCAACGGGAAGTGACGTGAGTACATAGGAATTGTTGGAATTTCTTGAAAGTTCATAAATGTAGAGATAGGACCACACTTTAGGGTTTTTCTAGAGGATTCCTTTTGTCGCCAAAGTAGCCAAGTTTGTCGCCAAAGTAGCCAAGTTTGTCGCCAAGATTAGCATGTCAGGGAAACAATTTTACAATTTCGTAACAATATGCTTTATTCCACTTCTGAGAAGTACATATTCTCCTGGTCAGTGTTGATTCCTTTCCCTCCTTTCTATTTTTTTTATTAAGCATGTGATCAAACTTTTATCCATCAATTAAGGTTATTTCTCAATATTGGAGAAAGTAAACGCTAGAACAAAAAATTTTGATGAATATACCTAGCTTCTAGAATAAATTGCTTATGTTTAACTATGATAATTCTGAGAAGCCCTGAACACCCGTTAAGTTAAAGAACAAGAAGCGAACGAAGCGCCCAAACAACCCTGGAAATTTTCTACTAATTATCAATTATCAGTTAATTTTAACTGATAATTGATATCCAAGAATTGTGCTTTATTCTTTAGAGTGGCTCACCCAAATGGGTTTGCGAGACTGATGTCGAATATTTATATGGCGATGAACAGAGGCACGTAACAGCTATAACAAGAACACCATCTAGCGAACAAAATTCTAAGAACACTAGGTCACAGTTCGCCAGAAACAGAATGAACAACAGCAAGCATTTTAGGGATGGATGTTGAACCGCCATCACGAAGTTATTTTATTGATATTTCGCACAAAGTTTATAACGTTCACATTTTTTCGTTATGCATTCGTCTACTTCTCGTATGTCTTCTTGTACGTTTCCGTCCAACAATAAAATGACCTCAAAACACACATTGCGAACCCTGCTTTCCTGGCACTATTTACAAATACTATTCGCAACAAGAAAATGTCTCAAAACATTAATCGTTGATTTGAAATTTGAATTGTATATTATATTTTTCATTTTAGATGTGTGCTCAGATATTCAAATTTCATAAAAATCAATATTGCTGTTGGAAGAGTTAAGTTTCAAAAACATTGATTTAGGAAAACCCTTCATCATATATCTTCACTTAGAAAACTACAGAAATTCTGCTGGTTTCAATGCCTAATACATAATAAACTGAAATGTAATCAACTGTAATTTTTATATATGCTGTCGTGCATACCTTGCTTCGACGTTAAGAAAGAAAATTTACGATAAGTGTAAAAGTATTTACTACAAACACGCATATTTCCTCAAATATTCAAAGTATTTGCTTCAAGTTTTTATACAATGTTTCTCTAACACATTTTCGGGTATTCTGGACGTTACGCAAAATTTGGCTTAAAACTCTGTATGTTATAAGCAAAAACATGCGAAAAAGCATTGTCGAATATTCTGTAAATTTCTTAAAATTTGGCGAAAAACTCTGTATGCTATAATCAAAAAAACATGCGAAAAATTTGAGACATTTTAAAGAAACTTTTATATTGTCACGAATATTTATGATATTTTTTAAAAAAATGTATGTAATCATTGTGCAAGAAAACTAAACGATTGATGAAAGTTTCGAAACATTATCAGCTGTGAAACGGGATGAGCCCCAATTCTTTTAGTCTTCATTAATATATAGACTGCCCCCAAAATGTCTTCGTGACAAAATCTTAACTGTAAAATTAGGGTTAACAGAACTGTATGACCCACGATTCTCCACAAATGATTGTGAACCATTATGTTCAAATTAACTACAAATGTTTCGAAGTTTAGCAACCATGCAATACTTTTTGTCAGTAGTATAAATCCCAGCACGGAAATCCTGCATCATTTTAATTCATATCTATTTCAGAAGCTCTAAAATGCACTTTTTTTAAAACAAATGCTTCATAGTTCCTCCGTCCACTTTGCACAGTTACAGTTTAACATGTTACAAGCGTAACAGTTTTAAGGTTTCAGTTCTCAAAGTTTCATGACTCTCTATACCAGAAGATTTGAATTTATTAACTTTCCTCTTATTTGTAAGTATGGAATTCCGTAATCGATTTTTCATTCAATTACTGAATTGCTAGAATTTTAAAATAATGTACAATTGTGTTTTCTCGATGATAATACACTAATTTTATGTTTTCCGAAAATAGAAAGCAATTGTTTTAAAACATCTGTTAATTAAAAAGCACTATGAGAAAATGAGAAAGAAATGATTACGATTCCAGTAATATCTTTAGTTAGTAATTTTAAGATGCAATCAAATTTTAAAATTCATATTACATTAAATTTACTATTTGCACGAACGTTCGCAAGTATTTCTTCATTTTGTGACTCTTTTGTTTGCTGTCACCTTCTGAAACTAATATCAATTTGAATTTTAAATCTTTAAATTTGGAATATTATTTATTCAATGATGCTATTTTATTGTCCAGATTTTTTTTGCATTGATAACCAAAGCAAGCACAATTTTTTAGTCGTAACTCGGTTATTACATACACAAATAAAAAAAAAGGTATAATCTTTACTAGGAGATGGGCCAACACGCCTGTGAAAAAAATCAGTTGCATGAATTTTAGGTAATTTCGTGAAGTTTTAGTTTATAATAAGAAAAGGCAATAGAATTTCGAAATTCCAATGAAATTACATTAAATGTTGGGAAAATATTGTATCATTCAGAATACATACGAGTAGGTATTCAAATAAGCCCGTTAATTGCGAGTATCTTTAAAACGAATAGAAATTTAATTATCTTCTCATACAATGGAATCATATTTCAGTACATTCATAAGAATCATCGAAAACCTTGCATACAAGGATATAATATCATCATTAAAAATCAGCACTCAAATTCGGGGTGTTTTTCTCGTACAGGAAGTATTTACAGCAAAAGTACTCAAACATTTGGAGTCAGAAAACATTTAATTTTGATAATTTAATATATCTGCACATTTGAAACTTCAAGTTTGACTCCATTTTTTGAAGTAATGTCTGTTGGTATGTTCCTTTTGTAACCACCATAACTCACTTTATAACAGCCGTTTAGTGAATTTTGAAAAGAATTCTTAACTGAGGGTTAACTTCCCACCAATTCTTCATCTGAAACCGATCACTCAAAAACTAACAAGTTAGAAAATTAACTTCCTTCAGAAATATGTCAAAGTTTGGTTCAAACCGGTTTAAGGTTGAAAAGCTTGTTTGATTTTTCGTACTGAATTAACGAAGCTTTAAGAAAATCCGTTTAAGTAACGTTGTGAAGTAGTTTTTTGAGTTGAGAACGTGCACTTTGTGTCAGATTGGCACCAAACTAACAAATAGACGCTCCCCTAAGTGCAAATTATTTAATTAATTGATTCGTCTCCGAAAGCAAGAGTCCCACACAAGTCCACGAAAGATACATTTATCTTGAAACGATATGTGGATACCGTTGAGAATATATAAGCATATCTTTCTTATGTTTTAGATGGTTCTATTAGAAGAAACTTGTAGTGTAACTCGAAAGAGTATAATAAGTTTTATGAAGAATATTCATATTCGTAGTAATTACATTATCGTACTTCAATATGATTATTTCAATACTTTAAATTCGTTACTCCCCGTTCCGTGCCTCTAACTTCTATATCTTCTGGCACGTGTTACGCAATCTAGTAACTTGTCTGCTTTATCACGTAGTCTTCGTCGTTGTTTCTTTGGCAAGTACAAATATGCTCCCGATAGCTTTTGATTGCCTTTATGAAGCCCATAGTACAGAGATCAACAAATAAAATGGGGCACCCTCTAACTCCGTTATATATTATCGCATCTTCACAAAACTATTGTCGTTGTTAATGACTCAAAGTGACACTTTTATTCAGATCAAGGTACTGAATAGCAGAGTTAATTAGCATAGCTAATTAACTGCTATCTCGAAATTTCTCCAATTCTCCAACCGATTTTTTTTCGCTGAATGGATTCTTGAAATTATCCCCCCCCCAAAAAAAAACTTTTTATACAGTTGTGATGATAATTTCGAGACTTAAAGGCTTTTGAAATAAATGGCTCATCTAATGTTGAATGAGTTATATAAACTTTTGATAATATCTCCAAAACTATTACAGATATGCTCACAGGTTTTTGGATTATGACGTTTCATTATGTCAGCTTTGCTCTCACGTAAAAATTTTGCTATGTTTGAATTCACTTTTTTTCACATTCATGTTTAAAAATTATTATAAAATATTTTTCTTTAGTTATAAATTTATTTAATTTTTTATGCAGTAAGATTGTGTTGTTTTAATGAGTGAAATTTTTTTTGAGAAACCAATAATATTTCCCGAAATATTATCAAAAATTTTTATAGCTCATTTAACATGAGATAGGCCATTTTTAAAACGACTATAAGTCTCGAAATTATCATCACAACTGCATAAAAATGGGGGGTGGCAAATTTCATGACGAAGTATCCATTTAGCAAAAAACAATCGGTTCGCGTAGCGGAGAAATTTCGAGATAGCAATTAATTAAATTTGTTAATTAACTAGTTAAAACAATTTATCAACCTGATTAAACATGTCTTTCTGAGTCATTAACATCGACATTTGTTTTGTGAAGATGAAATAATATATACCAGAGTTGCAGGGTGTCCCATTTTTTTATGACTATTGTACAGCAGAATCTTAATCAGCGGTAATAACAACATGAAGATGTGAAAGTACTTGAATGTAGAAGTTGATGGCGAAATTTTTTCTTCCGTGCAGAAGCTGTAATCTGGCAGAAAAAGCTGAAGAATGCGCTGTAGACTTTTATATAGGCTGGTAGATTTAGGTGAAAAATAACACTGGATAGGGCAAGAACCAAACCCTGATCAACTGCTTGGAATGCAACTAATGTAATCGTAAACATAATTGTTCGGTACAGCAGGTTTATATATAGCAGTGTAATTTGCATTTTTTCTGGGTAGTTCCTCCTTGAAGTGCCGATCGAAGGGAAGTTTTTGTACTAAATACTTTTTCTATGCCAAGGAAAAACCGACGAATGTGCATGAAGTGCACCACTTTAAAATCCACTTAAATTTTATGGTTTCTTGAAATGTCTACTGATTGTTTGCACAATCTGTAGTTATATTCGGAAAAAAATTAAATATTTAGGTAGCTATAAAACGGGAATAAATAAGGTTAATGTCAAAACAATACATCATCTTTTGAATAGTTAGGAATGAATATTTGAAAATGTGTAAAAGAAGTACTACCGCTTTTAATATTGTAAAAGTTTTTATATATAATTTTAAAATTTTACTGATAAAAATTTTGTGTCTCATAATGTATTTTTCTTTAATATAAAGTCCGGAAATTTATTTTTGGGCTGGTAAATGGAATGAAGATTAATGCTATTCCCGTTTTTCACGGCCGTCTTATGATCGATACAGCAGAAAACTAAGAACAGCAATGGAAGTGAAATAAATGCAGAGTATTGGATACCCTGCTTCCTCACAGCCCTCGGAAGCAAACAAGTTTCAGGACCTGAATCCGCGCAATACTACAACACAACACTGAAATTTGGTCGACTTGTTATTTAATGGAGACCATATCCCTATTCTATTCCTTAACAACCTGTTCACTTTTCTCCGTATCTCAATGTTGGCCAAAAATGTATCATTGTTAAGATGACTCAAGGTATGTATTATTCTTGACTCGTTGATGTTACTATGGAGGAGGGCATACATGGGATTTATGCACGCGTGTGATAAACGATAGCAGCGCCGTCATTTGTGGAAAATGGAATTAACTATTTTGAATTATCACATTTCCAACGAAATCAAACCTAAATGTTGTTATGTTGGATCTTTGGTATGGATAAATGGAAATTTTATTTTTGCATAGTGCTCATTAAGATACCTTATTATATTTTATTTATTATATTGTGGAATTATGACAAATACGTTAAGAATAAATCTACGCTCTCTGCAAAATGTAAATTTTTCAGGATTCCTCGAGATGAAATTTTTCAAAATGTTTTTCAAAACTTTTATGAAATCTGATTTAAGTGATTTACCATTTTGTAATATTTCATAGATTAATTCAAGAATAATATGATTTGGTAATAAAAATGATTTTTAAAGAAATTGTCGTTATTAACTGTCGAAATACATTATTTATTGTTGTTATCGATAATTTTTTGAACTGTTATAATAATTTAAAGGAACCTTCGTGTTAAAAAATTAAGGGGAAACCAGTTTTGAAATAATTAACAGTGATTGCAAACTTAATCCCTAGTGATTGAGACAGTTTCGTTTCATTTAGTATAATCATAACGTTTTCAATCATATCCCTATTAAACCTTTTAGCCATACTTTTCATTTTGGTTGATAAAAAAATTGTAGGTTCAAATTTATCCCTGTTTCCATCAATAATCTCCGAAAAATAATATGTAAGCATTTATTCGAGGTCATGTCCTCAATGTTTTGTTTTTTGCTCTTTTCCGGATTCTTTTCGGTCCAATATATTTTAAACCGACAAAAGTATCGATATATTTTTAGAAAAGAGTGGTAATACAAGAAGAATAATCGTCAATGAAGATCAACAAGTATTTCAGTTCGTCAGAAGATTCTCCTGGTACTGAACACCATACATCTAAGCGTTCCCTTTCCATTGCACAAATGGTTGAAATTTCATTGATTCTTTAAGTGATGCCATAGTAGCTATCGCAATGGTAAAACTATTTCACATTTGAACTTTACCCGATACAAATTAGCAAGCCAAAAAATCTTTTCGAACTTTAATAATGCCTGAGAATATTAATGATTTTATCTACAGTGCTAAAACATTATATGCCATTTTGCTTCTTTTAAGTATCCTAGATTATTCACAACAACATCGACTATTAACATTTAAATTTTGTCCTCTAAATGAGTTTCAATGACTAATATATATCAATAAGATATTTTATTGTAGCTCTACCATTTTTAATTGTATATCTATAACCAGCTTAATATATTAGTTTACATAATTCTATGCGTCTTTGGACAATACAATATTTACAATATATTTTTAAGCAACAGAGATTTTTTACACCATTTTTGCGCACCTTATTTTCGTCCCTACATATTGATGGTAAATCCATTGAAAAAAGACAGAGATGGCTTTGAAATCCCAATGTAGTTGTTTTTCTTTGGAGTAGTGGTTCATAGCAGCAGTACAGAATATAAATTCTATAGCTGTTGTACCAGATGGTATAGTTTCAGCAAAGAAATTCAGAACTATTGTATTACTTCTCTTCTAATTCTTAATGTTTTGAACTTGCTCTCGAATGAAATTCGAATTCGAGTTTTGGAGCAGTGGGCCTTTTTATAAGCAATTGCTAAACTTTATGCTGTCTTTCCTCTCTTTCAGTATTTTTGCTTGGCAGAATAACTGGATTTTGGTTTCGGGAAATAAATATAAACACAATCTGGTTTTCTTCACACAAATTATGGAAATATTCAGAACTAAAAACAATACAAAGATAGAAAACTTACGTCATTTAGAGCTGATTGTGTACTGTTGCATTACGCAAGAAGAATTAAGGTATATATTCCGTTCTTCACTATTTGCTTAATGGGGATTTACATTGAAATGGCGCTTTTGATAAATATTTATAACCAACTTCCGAAGAAACTGATATCCAGTCAGTATCAATCAGGCTTAACGTAAGAAACCATCAAATCCGTGCAAAGATAGGCAAACACTTCCTGTTAGAAAAATGCCTTAAATGACGTAAAGAATTATATTTTATGCTTTTTGATTGCATAGATGTACTGCTAAAAAGTACGGATTCTAATTTTTTATACAATCCCCCGGTCCTATTTTTAACATTGAATGAAATATTTTTAAGACAATATCTTATTAAACAGAAAACGTTTCACTTTTCTGCGACTAAACCTTCACTTGTTTATTAATATTTAAATATCGCTGATGTGATTTACATTAATACAATAGCAGGAAAGAGGATGATTCTGCAATCAACCGGCAACCCTGGCTCGATGCGGATGCTAAATGATTTTAAAAATAGGAAATTCTAAGGTCTATTAGTTCGTTTACTTTTAGTCGCTGAAAAGTGGAATTATTTTTAAGTGGACGGTGGACCTTCAAATTGGCAAAAATTGACCAGAATATAGAATTTGTTTTGTAATATTAAGATGTTTACGAAGCCATATGCATAAAACCGTATGTGTCTAAATTAATTTATTAAAAAGTTATAAGAATTTTTTTAAAAATTTAAGGGACACGAAAATGTAGAAAACATTTCAAAAAACACGAAACACGATTTGTTTTAAATTTTATTTTATTTTAGAATTAATATTTTTATGTTTTACCTTTCGCTGATTTGAACTGTAACTGTTAACTGCTGTTTCCCGTGTTTGTTGATATTTTTACCGCGTGGCTTTTACGAAATGTTGTGTTTATGTTCGCTATCATCATATGTGTAAACCGTTTTCTGCCTGGTATTTTTGAAGTAATTAGTATTTATTTGTTTTGCTACAATACCCAGGTAAGTAATAATCCTTTATACTTTGTGTGTTTTTTTGTTATTGTATCGTTATAGTAAATAGAAAATTCTGATATAGTATTGTGTGTTCAACACTGTTTAAACAATGAATAAATAAATGCGAGTGCCACAATATTTGAAGTGTTGCCTACTACCTCTGCATCAACAAGAAAAGCAATTGAAAACAATTCATATGCCACTATAAATAACAGTATGTGTTCTTCCCTTCTGTACAATGCAAATTGTAATGAATACAATATGTGATCTTGGGTCTTGTATCTAATCTCACTTATGGCTTTTCATGAAAAATAGAACTAAAATGCCAAAAATGTGATAAAATATTTAATTCTATATTTTCCAGTTCTCGCGATAATATGGATAAATAGTTAGCAAATAAAAATCTTGTTGAAGCTTTTTTGAAAATTGGGAAAGACCACGCAGCATTGAAAGTTTTTTCCATGGCTATTGGCATTCGTGCAATGTGAAAAAAACATTTTCAAAATGTTTACAATAATGATTTAGCATCACCATCAGACACAAAATATAGTATTATTGATATTACTGTCTCGTATGATGGCCCATGGCAGAAACGTTGACATACGTCACTATATGCAATAGGTATTGTCGATACTTTGACTGGTCTCGTCACGAAATATTGTCCTATAAAGGTTTAGCACCAACATCTGACAAAAATGATGCTATTATTAATATCACAGTCTCGTATGTTGGCACATGGCAGAAACGTTTACATACGTCATTATATGGAATTAGTATTGTTGTCGATAATTTGACTGGTCTCGTCATTGATTACGATATACAATGATACACGAGTGTACTGTCAGATGGCGAAACCAAGACATGCCAACATTTATTAGAATTAGAAGTATATGGTGACAGTATGAAAATTACTAAAGAAGAATGTCTAAATCATGTGACAAAGAGACTTCGGACAGGCAAATTTTAATTTATTTTTGTTGGGAATAAAAGCTATTTATAATGATTTAGAAAACATGCACTTGCCTGAAAATTTTAACGCCTCAATTAAAAATTAATAAGATAGTACGAATTAGGTTTAGTAAAATAGTAGTTGTATAAAAAGATTAGTGTGTGGTGAAGAGAAAGCAAGTATTAAATGTAAGTGTACACATATATTTAAAGTGTGTTTTCCTCAATACTATATTTTTTTACGTGTCTCCATGCGTCCTAATTTTTTAGTAAATCTTATAAAATTTCCAGTACGGTATTATTTTAGTATCTATCAGAAAATAAATATTTGTGCCCATTTTATGTGTCGACTTCATTTAGATAGTTGAAAGACAGTTTCCATTTATTTTTGTTGTGAATAAATAGTTATTTATATTAATTTAGAAAACATAAGTGAATGAAAATGCTAGCGCGTGAAATCAAGACTTTCGATTTCAACATTTTTTTCTCATCAAAATTTACTTTTAAGTGAATAACATGCATAAATATATCTGTACTTTACTAAAATGAATAGGGTATGTTATAAAGAGAGGAAGTATCAAAGGCAAGTGTACACATATATTTAAAATTACTTTTTCTCAAAACTCTATTTTTTCAGATTTATGTGTCTTTAAAATGTTCCTTGCGTCTTAATTTTTTAGTAAATCTTATGAAATTTTAGTAAGGTATCTTTATTTTGAAAAAATGTAAAATTTTGATGAAAATTAAGCAAACAAAAATATTTCCTATAAATTAACTATTCAATGAAATACCAAAATAATACCCCCTTTATGTTGTAAATCTACTTCTGAGTAATAATAATGTAAAATTAAGTGAAAAAATAAAAAAATTGGCACGTATGGAACGTTTTAAAAAAATTAAAAATGAATTCTTTTTTAATTTTTAAAAAAGTTATTGATTTAAATTTTTTTTTAAATATATATTCCATATGTTCATGTTTCAATTGATATGTGCACAAAATTTCAGAACTCTAAATCAATAATTAAGTAAAGAGCTATATAGTGACCACCGTCCCATTAAGTAAAATATGAGAGTATCAAAAATAGATTGCTAATCAAGATTAATAGTTCTGGGCGGCTGCATAAATATTTTGAGTTCGTAATTTTTTCAGAAATACAAATATTGACTGAAACAATATAAAATATATATTTCATGTAATTTAACTCCCTCGTACCTAGCCAGGCGGTTCCGGGAGGTCTGCAAGTTTTGTCTTAACACCTAAGACGGCCGGTACGAGTAGCTGCTCTTCGTTTGAGGGGTGGTAGGGTAAAAAGATGGCTTCATTGATAAGCGTGGTAGGAGGTCCAATTATCCTTCTGGGGTACTTTTCATAGCCCGTTTCAGTTCGCCTGCAGCGGAGGGAGGGGAATTTAGTAAAAAAGGCTAATGCGAACTTACAGTGTTTGAATAGGCTTTATCCCTTTACAAGCTTTCTCAGCACATAATAGGAAATATTTTATACCTGAATTCAAGAAGAAATCTTTCGCATTGTACTCCTATTTTCATGCTCCGTTATACGCGTGCTGTACATACTGTGTCCCTATTTTTTCTTTCTCTTTTTTTCTACCAATATTTTTCCCCGAGAATAAATATGTGTGTTAAAAATTAAATAATAAAAACCTGAGAAAGACAAAAAAGTACAAAAATAAGTTTGGATGGCTATTTAAAATATTTTCATAAAAGTTACGAATTTTTAAGGAAAAATCACAACATTTAACATATACTTAATTTAAATGCTCACCACAGGCCCAATTTATAGTATTTTTGACAATATTGTTGAGTAGTTTCGTAACTGCTTCTTCCATAATATTTCTATATATCTTTATTATAAATTAACTTTGTTGATTTTTGGTCCTGTGCCGTTGATTTCAAAAATAGTTTTATCTTTTTTTAATTCCACTGGAAGGCGGGCATTGGGCGACACTGCATAAAATTTGTATTATAATAAGTATACAACAGAGATTTTTGTTGGCATCAATTCTTTTTATAAACTTATCCATATTTTTGTGTTTAAAATTTACAAGGGAATAATTGCAGATGTGTTTGAATATTGTAAAAATATAAAACATAATCCAGTGACAATTATTTCTTGAGACATCATTTTTCCAGCCTACAGAATTTAGAGCATCAACGTTTGTTTGCCATATTATAAAACCAGCAGTACGCGCACGGCGATGCCCGTGGAATCAGGACTTCAACAAAATAAAAAAAAATCGCCCACAATGACACGAAAAAGTTTTCAAAACAAAAGATACACATTATAGATTTTCCGGCTTATTTTTTCCGCGATTATAATATGTAGAAAAACAGTACAGAGTACATTAATCCATAACAGTATAAAAAAATTGTTGCCCGTGGAATCAGGACTTCAACAAAATGAAAAAAAAAATTCTTAGAACACGACAGCCATATTATAAAATTTAACCATTTCTCTTTTATTGTTTGTTTTGACCTGTCACTTCGTATAGAAACTGAAAAATGCAATGTAAATAATTATGAAAAATATTTAGCATCAGATTGAAAGCCAAATCCTCAAGACTTAATTTCTCGCTTCTTTTTTGGAAAAAATTCTTTGAATAATCTCCGTTATTTAAAGGAATTAAATGGAAACAAATTATTGCTTATCTCTGCCAAAAGTGTTTTAGAAAGTACGACACTAGAAAACCAGTTATCCGCTTTTAACCCTTTAAAGTGACGGCTGTTTCGAGCAGGGCCGTCTTTAAAAAGTTGAGCGCCCTGGTCAAAAGTAATTTGGCACCCCGTCAGAACCATAACCAGGAATTTTAAAGCCTATATTCCAACGAAAATGCCTACCTATTAGAGTAAATGAGGAAAAAAAAAGAAATCGCCTGTTCTCCGATTATAGCTTTTCAATTTCACTGATCTTTATCTTTTCGAAACAAGAATTTGCAAGAGAGCTCTTGTAATGCGCGTTACTTCTGTTACAGGAGTAGTTTATGATTTGTTCACTTATTGACTTGTATGAATATTTTTTGAAATGATATAAATGTTTATGCAAGATTAAAAAATATCTGGCTCTAGTTACAAGCCCTAAACTCAGCTTTAATTTTAATATATTTAAAATTATAATTAATTTTTTCACTCAAAATTAAAATAAATCAGTATAGTAAATTTTTAGGCTCCTTTGGAATAATGGCCGTCCTGCTCTACAGTCCATTGGATAACATGGCTCTGATTTCTACAGAAACCACCTGTTAAAGAATATTTAACGTAAGCAAATTGCCACTTTATGGTGAATTATTTGATGAAAATACGCTTTCCGATATTCAATAAGGCAACAATAGCATAGTCCTTTTTTTCATGGTTTTATAGAGAAATAAATTTTTCTTTCTCAAAGGAAAAAAATCAATTTTTTAAAAATCGATTTCTCGAAAATGATATTAGTTACAGGATCGAAACTTTTTTTTTCTATGTATGCTCTTTTCTTTGCAAAATTAACAAAACCGAAGAAATCAGAACTAAATTCTGAATCGTATTGCAGATTATTGAGGGTTTTCGACAAGAACCACGTCCGCGAAGAGCCAAGATTTCCGCGCTTTGGTTGTTTCGCCAATATAATGCAATATATTTGTTATACAACTGCTAAGGTCATCAATTTGGGGAGCAAGTTGAAAGAAATTAGAAATAAGTACAGGTGTTCGCACTCTATGACAATTTTCAGTACCTCATTTGTAATTTTTTGCAAAGGAACGAAGAAACCCTTTTTTTTTGAAAGAAAGCTGTTTGCAAGTGAACTCTCGATTTGCCGTTGGACAATCGCGGAAAACCGCGGGGAAATCGATCAAAGTAGGTCGCTGACAGCTTTATTACCTTGATAGCTGGGATGGGGTAAAATCACACAGAATGGGACAGTCCACTTCAATGTGGCATCCACTCCAAAACCTTCGGTTTTAAAGGAGCCGCGAGTAAAAAGACCCCTCGGGATTAAAGAGTTAAAACATTTTGCCAAATCGAAGTATATGCCAATCTATAACGACTTAGGAAGTAGCAATTGGGCTATGTTTATAGTGTTTAACCAAATTATTGTTGCTAAGGGAAGAAATATAAAAAAACAACGATGTGTATAACATTTCTTAGCAAGAACTAAATCTTAAGTCAATAGGTTGTAAAATTAAATTTAATTTACATTTATTTTTATTGAATGTTTCATTTAGTACTCGCCACCTGATATTCCCTGTGATTGAACTGCCAACAGGTCGATTGATGTTGTTGTTAATAGGTTGAAGTTTTCAGGGGCGATTTCTCGTCAAATATGGTAATCATGGCTGTTGTTCTGAAACAGCTGTTTGGTGAGTTTTTCGATTTTTGCCGTAGTGTAGGTGAGATACCGCAACACGTTCTTAAGGCTTTGCGTGAATTTTTCCTTCGAGAAACCGTAGTCTGTCGAAGATGTGACTGGAAAATCTGAAGCACGTGCACCGTCTGAAGTATACGACTATTATATATGTTAATGCGACTAGTGAAAAATAACACTGCGTCAGGCAAAAGCCGAACCCCGGGACAACTATTTGAAATACAGCTATACTAATCGTTAATTGAATTAATGGGTATTGAAGGTTTTTAATAATTGTATAATTTCCGTCTTTTAAGTGTAGTTGCTCTAATGTCTTCTGACGGGGGTTTTGGTATTAAATTTTTTCTATGCCAAGAAAAAAGACACACCAATCTGCATGAAATGTTTACCCGTCCCCCTATTTTCCAATCCTATTATTTATTTCATGTTTCTTTAAAATGACTATGTAATTTTACCCACCGTATATTTAGATTAGTAAAAAATTATGTATGTAATTAGTTTTACAAGCGAGAAGAAATAAGCTCCGAGTCAAAGTAAGATAT
>BGPR01024035.1:0-23652 GCA_013235015.1 Araneus ventricosus | reverse complement strand
AATTTACAATTCCAGTTCAGAGAACTGGATGAATTTTTCTTTCATAGAAAATGACAATATTTATTTATTTAGATATAAGAAATAAGAATTCTTTTTGTTTGCTTAAAAAATTATGTCTGTATATTTTAATGTATTTAAATCTTTTCAGGAAGAAAATTTTTTTTACCATGGAGGCATTTATATTGAATATTAGTGGGAAAGAAAAAGGATCTCTGCTTCAAAACAAAACATTTGTCCCTTTAGATGGGTAAATTTGACTGCTTTATTAACATATATTATAATTAACCTTTTCTATTATTCTGTTAGTTTCATGAACTCTTTGCAGAAATGGTCCCAACGACATTGAATATCCTCCTAAATTTGTTTCTTTTTTGTCATTACATTTAGGAATAGATTATTCAACTAAATTTTTTGTTAATGACATCCTTTTTATTTTTCTTAAAAATCATATTAAAATCAAATTATTATATTAAATGAATGCAATGCATTAAATTGTTATTTATATGAATTTCCAGATTTTTTTGAAAGTGAAATCAATTATTAAACTTCTTAGTTTTTGTTATTGGCAATGCATCTGATTAGCTTGTTGACCATTAGTATTTATGTACTTTACTGTAGATTTTATGCTGCATTAAAAATTAGAACTATTCTCTTAACAAGGCCCCTGACAAAAGCCTGCCAAATCTGAGCTCCAACATTTCTGATCACTCCACACTATGTAAATTTTGTCTCACTGCATCAAAACCTGTTGTCAATGAGAAAATCCTACGAGAATTGACATGGTGTGGTTAAAAGTTTGAAAATCGAACTTCACTTGAAATCCATTTGGGCTGCTGGTCATAAATGCTGAAATGCGACCAGTGTAGATATGGGGGTGGGAGGCTCTCTCATACTAAAAGAAATTTGAGCTGCTGGGGGGGGGGGGTAGGTACAGTAGGGTATTGGAGTGCCATAGGTGTTGGGTTTGTGGTTTGCATGGTGCAGCCCATCGATGGGCTGAAAAATGGAATGGTGTGGAGTACCACCATGCCCTTTGGTAGAGTGATCATGAGTGCCCAGCTTTAGCTCCAGCATTCAATTTCTTTGTTGGTCCAAAGTAACACTAGCATTTAAGCTTGTCAATGATTGGGTTCCTGCTAATAGTATAGTACCCAAAATTTTTAATATTTGTATAATCTGCAAATTTCTTATTTAAAAAGTGTAATTTTGAGATTTTTCATTGTAATATATTTAGAAGGAAGTAGAGATTTAGCACTACAAAAAATAGATAATTTTATTTTATTCAGTTTTTAAGCAGTATCTAACTCTATGCTATGTTTACATAATATTCTTTTTTTTTTCCAGACCAATCTTTTCAATAAACAATAGCTCTAATGACAAAACAGTCAATTTTGTCCATGCAGCATGGAATAGATTTAGTACAGAAATTGTTGCAGGCGATTGTCATGGTTTTGTTTACATATTTTATCTTGAAAAAAACAGGTATTTTTGTATTTTAAGAACTTCCCTATGATTTGCTTATTTACATAAAATCTCTTTTACTTTTTAAAATATAGAAAGTTTCGGACACAATATTCACTTACAATATTTTTGTGTTATTGCATAAAAATGCATTTAAAAAATTACCATTCATTTCTAGTTTTAGATGGTTATCTGAAGTGGATATGTATGTACTTATAGTTTGTTCTTTATGAAATTATCACTTGCATTGTTTTAATTTTTATATAGAATTTTATACTTGAAACTAGCTTAGAAAAAGAAAAAAAATTAATTAATTTGACCTGTGCATGAGATATTTTAAATGCATTGTTTAATGAATTATGAATTGTAATTTATAACCATCTAAGAGATTTTTTATGCAGATTGTTTACCATCATATTAAAAATCTCATATATTTTAAAGGAACTGTAAGAATTTTTAGTAATTTAATTAGTTCAAAACTTAATGATAATATTCACAGAGAAAATTAATAAATCATTAAGTTTATGCTTCATATTTTGTAAACTGCAGTCTACAGAGGCTGTTTGCACATTTTTTTAGATGATTTTTATGTTATTTACAGAACTATTCTACATTATTTTTTGTGTTTTAATTGTCCAGTTTGATAACCCTTATTCTTAACAATCTATCCACATCGTAACTTCCATGGCAGCAATGCCTTTTGTAGAATCAAAAGAGGTATTTTATCCCATTCTTCTTGCACAGCTTTTCTAAGTCCACAAAGTAGTGTAAGTCGACATCTGGATAATCCTCATTTTAAAAGTTCATAAGCACAAAAATCCATGAATGATACATCAGGAGGTTTAGCAGGAATATCGGTGAAGGGGATAGGCATAATACCCATTTCTTGTTATATTTCTTCCAGGAAATTAACAGTGGATTGTGATGTGTGTGCTGCTTGCTTTGTCTTGATGCAATTCTACTGCTTGATGGCATTGTGGGTAAAGAGATGGTATTTCATTTTTGAATATTGGGATAAAATATGTTCCTATTAGTATGTGGAGTTGATCTTAACATTTTTCTCCACTCTCTTTACTTTTATTTTGCCATTTTACGAAAAACCAGCAACAATCATAAATCCCTTAGAAAAACTTTCTTTATATTTTTTAAACTGTATTTTAAGTTTCTTTTTTCTCCTCTTTAATGACAATAAATGGGTGTTTTTTTCTTTTTCTTACAGCCATTTAAATAGGCCCAAGCTTCATCTGCTGTTACAACATTTTTCCATTTTTCTCAGGATAAATGCTTTTTATAAAAAATTCTGCTGCCTATTCTGCATTCAATGATTTGATGTGGAGAAATACGATGAGCAAATCATTTTTTTTTGGTCTTTTTAAGATTCAAATCAGTGTTAATATTTATGTCTATGGTTGATACTGAGCATTTTAGTGATTTTTCAACAAACCTTTGACTTGGATAATTTTCTTTTAACATTAAAGATCTCACCTTTGTAATATTCGAACTGTGTTTTCCCCTTGAATACACATTTAGAACAATTTTTCCATTTAAAGTCAGACATAGATGATTTTTTTCCTTTCTTATTAACAATACTATGAAAAACCATGGTTTCACAGCATCTTTGAATAACTGAATAAGAATAATTCTTTGGAAAGAGCAAAAAATGTAGCCTCCCATCCATAACTTCTTTAAAAGTGTCATTTTGCATCTAAACAAAACTTTTAGGTAGCAGACAGTAACTTATACTTTCAAAAATGTAATTGTTTAGAAAACAAAATTTTCCCATGCGCACAGTTTTTTCCCACAGCGAAACAAAATCATCTAAAAAAAATGTGAGAACAGCCTTTGTATTTAATAAACCTGACAGTCTCCATCATTCTACTGTTCTTCAAGTAGTACAAGATGTTGGCAAATACATATTGCAGAATTATTTATTTCTTCATAGTAATCAAGAAGATTAACTGAATGTAATTTAATTAATCATTTCTGGTCTGTCTTCACCATTCCTTGATTTTCTACTTTTATCAGGGGTGAAAATCCTCCACGGATCCACGATTTTCCGCTTTTTTGTACATTTTGTAAACGGATAATTATGCAGGACTTTTTTGTGCCTTTTTCTTTTATAAAGTAAAATCTGATTTATATATTTTAGGTTTATTATATGTATTTTATAAAAATTGATATTATAAAACATTATTTATTAATTGCATCTATTTTAAGAAAGTAAAAAAAAGATTGATTTTATAATGTTAAAAATAAGTATTTGTTATTGAAAAAATTCATACATGGCTGTAAGCAAGACCATATTTGTTTCATAATTTTGTGATGAGTAAATCATTCATTAATAAGTGTTTACTTATCTCTTCCTTAATGTATGTTGCTATTCACGTAAAAATGGAGCTACTCTCGTGAATTTTCCTCTTTTTTGTATCTTTGCTGTTTTCACCCCTGTTTTATAATGTTCTTTTATCTTTGCTTTCAGGTTTTCTTTGATATGTCGCTTGAAAACATGTTGTTCATTTCTAACTTTTACAAGTGACAAAACCCAAAATATTTTGGTTGCACTCTCAGACTGTTCTGTTGTATCTTTAAATTTAGGTAAGTTTCATCCAACAATGTCTGTATTTTTAAGTCTGTAATTTAAAAAAAATAAAATCGTGTGTTTTTTTCCCCTGCCTGTGTTTTAGAAATGTTAATATATTATTTCCTCTATCAATCGGTTGTGCTATTTGTAACACACAATAAATCAAATATTTCATAAAATAATTATATTTAACTCCTGGGATGATTAAGGAATGTTAATTTTCTTAGTATTAAAGTGATTTTTGTGCATTTTATGGCAAATGTTTGTATACCTTTTTTCATATATTTTATATACATATATTGTAAGTATCTGCAGTAATTCATTCTCTCACTTGCTGATGAATTCAGCATGGTACAATGAAAATCACTGAATCTATGTTTTAAAAATAAAGAAGTGCACATTACTAAAGTAGTGATAATTTATTTAACTTTTATATAAAATTTCAAGGGTTAGATGTGGTTACTCTGGTACATAAAGTTGCTTTGTGATATTTCACTAATAGCCTAAGCTAATTTGAATATTATATTAATATAAACCTTATGTCAATAAAAATTATAATGAAACTGATATCCCAGACTCTTTTAAACCACCGTGAAATCATAATCTCACATTTACCATCATTGAAAGATTCTACTAAAAAGTAATATTAAGTAATTCCTGATAACAGTCATCCTAATTACTATCACATTAGTTGGGTGTGCTGGAATAATAGGTAATGAGTTTAGTTATATTAACTTCCCATTTTGTAGCGACGTGAAGGCTATTTTGGGACGGACTTCGTAATTTAGAACTGCGGTCAGATGACGAGGACAACATCTAAGCTGGCACCCCTCTCCAAACTTCCACACCAAACCAATGCAAGGATGTTTGACCCCCTATGTCTGATTTAACGTGCAATAGGCCCAGTACATGACGGATCTTCAGTGGAATCGGGTTTCGAACCTGGAACCCTCCAGCTGGCTGACACCTTACCACTGGGCCACTGCGTTCTCAATAGTTAATGAGATTTGCTTGTATTGGTATTTTTTCCTCCAAAAAAAAATCCCAAATCGAATAGTATTTTATTAACCTCTTAAAATACTATTCGATTTTGGATTTTTTTAAAAATTATGTGTAGTTCTCCCCCCCCCCCTTGCAAACTGTGTTGATTAACCTTAAAAAAACTGACTCAGGAAAATCTACCTTAAAATAAAGTGAAAAATGTAATTAGATTATTTTGTAGAACTTTTGTGCAACAGAATCAAACTGGTCACTTCTTTTGGATTTTGTGTTAAGTCGGGATTTTTCATCAGAATTTCATTTGCATGTGATGATTAAAGATACTTGATTTATTGATTGTGGGATTAAGGAGGTGTTATCACTGAAATAGCTGAACATCTTTTATTTCAAAGATCAGCATTAAAACATGTTTTATGTGTTTGGCACCACAAAGACAGATTCAAAATTTCCAAACTAATCAAATTTTTAAAAAACATTATGTTTAGGTGAAATAGTCTTTGGATAAAACAAGGCCTTGATTTTTCAAAGTATCTGTAGAAATTTCATAGATTTTTTTTTAATAATTTTATTCAGATTTTCAATAAAAATTATTCATTTTTTTCACCAGTTTCTGTAAATAAGAACAATGGAACAAAAACTGTTACTTCACATTATTTTCAAATATGGTTTATTATTAATCTTAAGTCATTTTCATTTAGTTTTATGATCTGTTTGAGTAGTGAATTTTTTTAGGGCAGTCATTAAGTTATTGAAAATTTTAAACTGTATATGTAATTAAGGTTTTTTTTTTGTTTGTTGGGATTACTTAAAAGATTTTAAACTTTATAAAATCTAATTATAAACTTTTTTTAGAATCAAAAGAAGTGATAAATCACTTTGACCATCACACTTCATGTGTAAACTACATCTCCTTCAACAAAAGTGGTGACATAGCTCTTTCCTGTTGTAAAGATCAAGCAATATTGTGGTACTTAACAACTTTCGAAGTCTTCCGAGTTCTTACTCTAAAAAAAGATGTTGATATTATGAAGGTAATTCTTTTAGACATTCTATTTGTTTCAAAATTTTCTGGTGTGTTACAGAAAAAAGTAAACTGATTGTTTTGTTAAATATATGAAGAATTTTGTTATCTTTATATCAGTGTTGCAATTCAAAATAGCCATTTTTAACTGCATCCCAGGGTTGTCGATTTTTTTAATTTTTTTCAAAAAAAAATCGATTTATTTGATTTAAATCGGATTTTTTTTATTTAAATCAAGATTTTTTTATTTTAATGATTTTTTTAAAACTACATATATATATTTAACGTTTGTATATTAGACAATGAGCCCTACAGTCATAGAATTATATATATATAACAACATACCAATAATTAAGCTGTACTTTATTTTTAAAAAAAAACATATTAAAAGAATTTAATTCAAAGATGTAACAACTATTTAAAAAATATTTGTGAACTAAAATATAAAAATAATATACTTTTGAAATATAAGACAATTTTATGAAGGAAAAATATAATAAAAATTGTCATTTCTTGACTATAAGTAGATATATTATTGTATGTTAGAATATTGGAGAATTTTACACTCAGCTGTTCATTTGATTCATTACAAACACAAGTTTTGAAGCTTTCTCTAATCCTAATTTGTTTCACCCAAAACATTAAATAAAAAATTTTTTAGATAAAATTTTTAAATTCAGGCTTTGAGGTACATTGAGTCAACATCAGGACTACCTGTGTGCCAAATTTCATGACTGTAAGTGGGATAGATTCGTCTGGACATTGCACACATGCTCACAAACATTGCCTTTTATAAGTATAGATCATAGTTTAAATTGCACTATGTAGATGTTTGTATTTCTTTTGGAACATTTATATGCATTACTTAAGTATCTTACATTTGAACATTATTGCAATATAAAAACTTTGTTGTCCCCAACACTATTTAGTTTTCTCCAGTATTAAAATGAAACTCGCTGCATTTTACTATGTTCTTTCTTTGTGAACATGATCCTTTCACAATATTTATTTTATTTTTTAAAAAAAGGAGCATCTTATACTTTGCATTTTATTGTGTTGCTCATTAGAGATTTATTTAACCCTTTGCAGCGAAGTGTGCCAGTTAATGGCATGCCTAATTTCACTCGCTTCTCAACCGTTAAATTCAACTATAAATGGAAAATAATAGGTTTAGGATAGGGCTAATAGTACTCCTTTTAGAATGTATATAGCAGTCTTATGAAATTTTGTTTTGGAATAGGAATTATTAGAGATAAAGTTTGGGAAAATTCCTTGACTCGGAGATAAATTTTTCAGTTCTGGACGTTTAACAATTTTAGTGAAATAACTCGAAAATTTTGCTCCAATATTCTTGAAGTTTTAATTTATAATTTTCTGTAAGATTCAACAATAATTTTTGAGTGTATCAAGGTGGCTGTATCTAAGGGGGTTCTCATGAGGGGGGTGACCCGAAAGGGGAATGACCCCCCCCCATCGGAATGAAGTAAGTTTTTTTAAAAACTTTTTTTGTAGATTCTATGTCTAGACAATAAACTAAACCCATTCATGATGTTTTCTCATCAAATTTTCAAAAAATTATTGCCTTGCGCCGCAAAGGGTTAAAATCTAATTTGCTTGTGTTCTCAAAAATAAAGATATAGAAAGTACTATAGTTACATCAATTCAATAAAATATTTTTTTATCTTCCATATATTCTTTCTTTAAATATACATTTAAAAATACTTTAAAATCACTATTTAAAGATACCTGAACAATTTTATTTCATTAAAGCAGTTTAACTTGATATTTAAAATAAAGTGATTTAAATCAGTGATTTTTTTTAAAAAATCAGTTGATTTAAATCGCGATTTAAATCGGTGATTTTAATCAACTGATTTAAATCGGTGATTTTAATCAACTGATTTAAATCGGTGATTTTAATCAACTGATTTAAATCACCGCAACCCTGCTGCATCCCTTTAAGAATGAATGACTTTGCTGACAGTGCTTTTAATTTTAATATTGATAAGAACTTTAGTAACAATTTGTTCTATAATTATGTTCATGTTCTGTCTCTGAAAAAGTGTTTTTTTTTCTGTTTATAGGTATTCTTTCTTCCAGAAAGAGATCTTATAGTATCTGCTTTTAATGACAATTCAGTATTTTTGTGGAATTTTAACTCTTTCAAATGTACAAGTCAGTTTTTATGCACTAGTGGTGAAAGTCCTTTGAACCTTAAAGCTATTGATGCATCTAGGTAATTTTCATGTATATTTATTTGTATTTTATTCAATTTTAATATGTAAATTTCTTTAACTGTGGTTTAAATATAAAAGAACATAGTTTCAGTCATGTACACATGTGTAATTTATTTCTTAAAAAAGTGAGTTTAGATTTTTCTTGACATCATATTGATGTATACATAATTTCTTCAAAATATGATATTTTTCACTTTTGGTTAACTTAAGCAAATGAATTTTCTTATTCTGAATGATTTTATTTTTTAAAAAATGCTTACATTATTTGTTTTAACTGAGACTGCATTTTGTAGTAAATTTGTACTGCACAATATTATTCTAAAACTCATTAAATATGATAATTTTATTCTCTATATTTATTATGCTGAATAACAAATATAAAGAATAATTGTCTATACTGAATCAAAGAATCAGAAAACATTTTTTGCTGTTATAAAAATCTCAATTCGGAGACATTAACATGAATGTGTTATCTTCATATGGGGTGTCATAGCAATGTAAGTTGTTTAACATTTTCTCTTATAATTGAGGAATATATTTATATTTCAGATAGATAAAGCATTTGTAGTGTTTTAATATCATTAGATTATATTCTGCATGAGAAGATGGGGACCTAGACCTTTGACCTTATGCAGAACAACTTCATTTCCTAAGAGGGTGAAAAACACAAAACAGAGAGCTGGCTGTGGAGAAATAACAGGGTTGTAATAAATACGACTGGTGTTGATGTCTCCTAACTTATCAAAATGGAACCATCTGATATCAATTGATGCTTACTTTATAGTTGTCTTCTTGTGATACATGTACTATAATTATTGATTTTAAAATTTTTCAGAGATGAAAAACTGCTGGCATGTGCTGGAAGATCCAACTGGTTCCTCATATGGAGTATCTCTGAAAATAAAATACTCCATACTATATCTCTCCCTAATAATATTTCTAATGTTAAACAGATACAGTTCTTGCCTAATTCAAATGATAATCATGTAAGTATGCAAAAAGAAATCTTGTTTAAGCATATTTATATAAATGCATTCAACTTTTATATTTAATTCTAAGTAGTTTTAAAAGAACATTCCCAGTTTTATAATTTTTATGCAAGAAAAATGCATTACATTTTATTCATTTAAGATTCATGACAGTTCTTTTTAAGCAGTGCCTGCATCATTTATGCTATGCTATTTTTAAATATATTTATATGCAGTAAACTATTTTGCTTTTTCTAATGATAAAAATTGTTATAATTGATATTTAATTATGATTATGCATTTGCTGCTATTAGTAAAATATTTTCTTCTTAAAGATGGTGTTGTGAAAATTGAAAAATAAATTTATATTACCAAGTTCTAAAATTATATGTATTATTTCTTGCATAACATAATTTTATTGCAGTACCTTTGAGAGATCAAGTATAAAGGACAAATTATACCTTTGAATATTCTATGCAGTTCAACTGCAATATATTGAATTTTCTTAAATCGAAAACATAAATATCCTTTTTTTTTTTCTTTCTTCAAGAGCCATGAATTTTTATTTAGAAAAATAGTTTTTGTTTGTCAAATGAAATTTCTGCTTATTGAACAAACATTTTTGCATAAAGAAATTATATATATCTATTACAGTCGGAAAGTGTCCATTGATTTCATTCATAAAACAGAATATAAATTAAATAAAAAAAAGTTGTTTAACTGATTATTACTATAATGGAATTCATGAAGGAATGGAAAATTGTTTATGAAGCTATGACTCGCTTGCTAGTGACCCATAGCTTCTGTACTACAAATCCATTTCCAAACTTGAAGCAAGAATTTTACTTTAAATTCAGTTTAGCTTTAGATTTCTTATGCTGAACTTTTCTCCTAAAAGGAAATCTTGAAGTCTGAAAGAGAATTCATCTTAATAATACATAGAAAGTGGGTTTAAAAAATATATCCAAAAATAAATGAAAATTTAGTTCCAGTTTTTGTATACTGACATATATTTTGTAGTACATTGTAAACAAATTTGCAAATTACATACATATTTGTATTTTTTAAATAATTTTTTGTTGATTTTTTTTACCCTAATAAATTAACTACATAATTGCATTTAGTAAGGAAATGTAAAAAAAAAAGCAATATGTATTTCTGTATATCAAAATTTCTATAAATCGAATTTCATTCAGGAATCTTGAAGTTTGATATATATAAGTTCAATAGTATTTAACCAAAAGAAATCTGAAGGGTTTCTTTTTTAAGTGGTAAATAAAATAAAACAAGCATGCAATTAAAGTTTTGTCTTCTTTTTGTGTATAAAACAGTGCTACGTATGATTTAGGGATGTAACGAATAGCCGAGTACCGAATATTCGGCCAAATTTCAGGCCGAATATACACTTTTGATTGTAAATAAAATATTTCTCAAATTTTAAATAAAAAATTAAAGATTAGTAAAATTGATTATTTATTATTAGTACATTTAAAAAAATATTAACATCTTGATGCATTTTTGTAATATTTTAAATTATTTTAATTTCGATCATATGAAATGAGAAACCCTCTTCATTTTGGGGTTGCTTCACAGGAATAAAAGAGTCATCATTGCAGAACATGGTAATGACAAACACAATAGCAAATTAAGTGGATAAATTAAAATTATTAGAAGTAAATTGCTGTTTTGATAAAGAACTTCTGATAGCTGGGATGGAGTGTCCAATTAATTGGTTTGAAAAATGTCCAATATTTGCAAATTAAGCAAGAAAATAGCCTTCAGCTCCTGCAAGCACAGTATATAGTGAACATTTGAATGGGTGATAGGAAAAAAGTGTAAGATTCCTTTGGAATATTATCTTTTTTCCAGTCACCTAATCATTTATTTTCTGAATCTGGTTATATATAAGAAATGAAACTGATCATAATTTTTCCTGAAAATGCTAATAATTTAATGTTCTTGCATCACAATTTCAGGCTTTACAATGATAATTGATATGTATCCTTATTAAATACACCAAATTTACTTAAATTTGAGTAAATGTCAGATTTTTTTTGATAATAAATGTACTGAAATGTAATTCTGCATAATATTCTTTGTTAAATATATGAAAAGGTACATTTTTTAAAGAAACATTATCCTGAAATTATTCGGCCGAATATCTGTTTAGTATTCGGCAAACCGAATAGTATGCAAAAGGGCCGAATACCGAATAGTTGCCGAATATTCGTTACATCCCTAGTGTGATTATTTACTTGAAATCTATTCTTAAAATTCTTTTTATGAAATCAACTAATTTAAATCTATTTTTTTATTCTTATTTAAAAATAAAAGTGATATTAAATATTCCTAGGCTATGAATAGAATCTTTAATTACAAAAATAACATTATTTGTTGGTGTTGTAAAATTTTTATATGTGCTGAATCAAATATATATATATATATTTTCATTATTTCCAGATTTTATCTGTTCTTAGTTCAGATGGAATAATTCATATATTTAATATAAAGTCAATGGAGCTCCTCTTCAAATTAACAGGGAAAAATGGGAAAATAATTTCATCTTGCAATTCAACTTGCTTGTTTCAGATATTATCAATCACTTTACAGGGAAGTTTGGAATTATATGATGTTGAGGAATTTGTAACTAATAAAAAAGTAAGTATTTTTTAAATAAAAAAATTGGTTATGCGATAGTTATTTTCAGCATTGCGTACTTAAAATATAATACTATGGTGTTTTATATTTTTAATTTACTTTCTACAATACAAGAATTCATACATGAAGTCTGCTCTCTTTTTTGTTTTTGTTAAGAAATGCCTTTAAAAATGTAATACTGTATTAACATAGGCACATCTGTGTAATAAATTAACTACCATTATCATCAGGCAACGTGAGACGTATGTGATTCAAACTTCTCTTGTTCTGTAAATGGCATCAGAATACAGTTACGGCAGATGTGATTGATAGCTTTAGCCTCTCAATACTGGAAGGAATATTTTAACATGAGATGATCATTGGGCAGTATGAATCACCATGCCTTGACCATATCAAACTTAAAACTAATCTTCCATCTTATATGCACACATACACAAACAATAGTTTAGAATTATACAGCTATCAATGGAAAACACCTTAATGAGGTTTAAGCCTCATACATGAACAATGTGTCTTTTTCAGACCACATAATAAGATATTTCTAATGTGTGTCTCATAACACAGAGAACATGTTTATGTACTTGACAAAACTGTAATATAAGAGTGCTGAATACTGAACCTTTTCTTTTAAATGAATTGTTTAATCATGGTTTATTTCAAGTGTCAAATTTTATTACTTAATTGTATTATTAGATTGAACCGAAACCAAAGCAGATTACAAGTGTCAAACCTACTCGTGAAGATAAAAAGATATTGGTTAAGCAGACTATAAAGGAGAAAAAGCAGGTAAACAATTGCTTTAAAATCAGCATAGCATTGATGTATAGTTTTTATATTCATGTGTTCCATTGATCATTCAAAAAACCAAATGTATCTTTCTTTCATAAAAGACAGGTGTGAAAATGGATAAAGAACGTCTACAATCTGTTATTAAAAATTTTGAAGAATATCCTGAAAAATATAGGTATATTCTTACAGTTATTTTGCAATATATTTAATTTTTTTTGTAGTAAATTTATCTGTTTCAATAATGTAAATCATGCTTAAGAAGATCATCTCTTCCCTTGAAAAAGAACAAAATAATTTGCTGCATTTGTTAAACTTGGTGAATTAATGTTTCATCTTCAGTTTAATTAATATGGATTGTTACATCTAATTTCACTATAATTCTTAATTTTTGTCTAGCTGATCCATTTCTTAACCCTTAAAAGTCCGATTTTTAAAAAATTGATTTAAAAATGTTTTTTTGACTTTCATTTCTTGAATAAAATTTCATTTCTTGAAAAATACTTTAAGGAATCCTATATTGTTTTAAATATGGTTTTTGGCTAAAAAACATTTAGTTACCAACTAACAACACTGGGCTTTATTTCAGAAAAATAATTTCCTTGATAAAATTCTATATTAAACACGTGAATTTTAATAACAATAATATGGATAAGGAATTTCCTTCAACATTGTACATTGATTGATTGGGTTTTTTATGGCGCAAAAGCCAGGTTTGACTATTCTGTGCCAAACACATGGAGTTAAAATAGATGTCCTTTCTTTACTCTTATAATTTCTTTAGAAGTCTAACAATATTCTTAAAAAAGAAACAAACATTAACACAGAAATTAAATCAAATAAAATTACTAAAACCAATATCACTAATACAAAAAATAAAACTTTATAATGTTTGGAGTATCCCCTAAAAGGTCACCCATATTGGGATTCAACACTGTAGAATAAAATATGGCATTTTCAAGCGTACAAACAAAGCGAAAAAGATGCAGTCTCGAGGGAAAAACATTAATTTATTTATATTTTTTTATCAGCACTCAGGCTGCCATCTATGCATTTTAAATTGATTTAATAAAATTTTCAAAATGTATCCTATTAACAACAACAGGCATTAGAGCTTCAGTCTTATTTTCAAGATTTTAGAAGACAAAATTGGGTATGTTGCTTAAGGCAATACTGGGCACTTAAGGGTTAATACCAGTGGCAGCTCGTGCTAAATTACTGTGGGGTTGCTGCAACTAACACAATAATAAGAATTTTTAAAATCATTTTTCACAGTTATTTCTGTATGTCCCTTACTCTCATTTATAAAGATTTAGAGAATCAACTTAACATAAAAGAAATTCACTGAAAGCTGTTAGTTGAAATAAATATATATGTAGGAATAAAGGTATTATTTATAGGTATCAGTAAAACCACTTAAAATGATATTGTCTCTTCTGGTTTTATTTCGAGCGAAATGATCAATAATGTTTTCCACAGGGCCATCAAATGACATGAAAACACTCACAGACAGACAAACAGAAAATTGTTTGACGGATTTTGTCCAAAATTTGCTAGATTCATAAATTTGGTGTTGAGATCTCATCCCACGTTTCCTTCCTCTAGCTGTTTCGGTTTTAGAATTGTAATGTTCACATGCACATGGGAAAAAATCATCCAAATTTAACTAAAATAATTTTTTAAACTAATTTTTTAATTTATCATTATTTCTTCATTTTCCTTTATTATTCATTTTCAAGGTTATTTATTTTCAAATTTTATCTTGTGAAACATTGCTGCACGATCAATGTGTTATTTCCCACCAGAACAATTCGTGGAATGTTCTTCTGCAGTGAATAAACATTTAAAATGAATCCCTATCTCATGGGTGCTACCTCTCAGACAGTTCTTGTCCTAGTTAAATCCCCACTGGTAAAAAAGAAGGCAAGAATTGCAAAGTAAATGCACATGCTCAAGCAGACAAAACTGGAACAAAGGGAATTTATAGTTCTCTTTCTGAGAAGACAGTGGATAGGGAAAATTCTCTGAAGTAACCTTGGTTTTTTCCAGCTTTTTCGGCTCGGCTGAAAGCTTCGAAAGTTAATTTTATTGATGGATTTGGATATTACATGCAAAACTAAACAAATAACTGATTTAATTTATGCACTGAAAAAAGCTGGAGGTGCTGCTGTCCTGCAGTTCCTATGCACGAACCGCCCTGGTTAATACAAACCAAATGCTGTATCCTGTATCAAAATTACTCGGTTATAAGCTTAAATTGTAATTAATTGCTCAGTTATATAAAGATTAATTTTTAAATCATTCTATGCTGTGTTGACAATTATGTAAACTAAGTGTTTTTCAGAATACAAGAATGTTAGTTTTATTGCTATTTATTTATTATTATTCTTTATTTTAAAAAGTTTGCCTTTCTTCAATTACTACTTATGTATTCATTTCTAGCAAAACTGTTAAGTTTTAAAAGTGATTTTTGTAGTATAATACTTTTTATAGACTGTTATCACTAGCATATGAAATAGAATATTTTTCCATCTTGCCCAGGTTCTTTGTTTGGTCTCAGATATTGGATTTACCTCATAATGTTGATGCTTTTAAAGTGCTTCATCAAGAATCACTCAAAATTAAATCATTTGTTAAAGAATACTCATTTTTGAATCCTGGTGTGCAGAAAACATTTTTAAGGTAGGAAATTGACAGAATTATTCATTAGAACACATGATTCTTTTCTGATTTCTTTTAAATATACTTACATCAATAAATTTTGTGCCAAATCACACATTTCTTAAGAGGAATTAAAACTCTTTTCACTCATATATTATAACTGTAGTTAACTCAACATAGAAATTCCAGGATGCAATATAAAACAGGCTGATCATGATTTTAAAGGCATTTAATTGAACATCACACTATGTATGTTGTTTACAATTTATTCAATGCATTTAATACTTAACATACTGATCATATCTTAGAGCCAGTCATTACGTAACTAATAACACCCTAGTAGTTTCAATTTCAGATTTCCCTCTTTGCTTGCTAATGTACATGCTCCATAGTAAGTGTGAAATACAAGTGGTCAAGCAAAGGAGAGGAGATTTTACATAAACTGCAACAATGGGAAAATTCAGCATTTTTTAAAAACATGTTAAAGTACTCCTTATTTATAGAAAAAATCATTCTAATTTCAAATATGCAAGCAAGATTTTGCATAAAAATTTATTTATCTTAATATTAAGGGCTAAAATATATGCTGAAATAGCAGAAAAGATGATGCAATCCTAAACACACGCTCATTGGCTGAGTAGATGTATGTTCGTGCTTAACTTTTGATATAAAGCATATATTCGAATGTGGTTTTTTTGCATATGGTAGGGAATGTTAGGACATTGGTCCCGTAAAAGTTTCATTACACTCTGACAGTTGCAATTTTCTGATTTAGAAAGTAAAGTGCATCTTTATGATGTATGTTTGCTCTTAAGTTTTCATGTAAAGTATGTATTCGAATACGTTTTTCAGCATATGGTAAGGACTGTTATGAAGTTGGTCCTGTATAAATTTCATTACTCTCTGGTATTTGGAAGTTTCTGTGGCCTATAGTGGGACGTTTATAGGCTGGTTATGTTATTTAAAAGTATAATCGTAAAAAAAAAAAAGATAAATAGATAAATGCCAAAGTTCACTAAGAATAAAAAAATAAGCATTTAAAAAAGCAAAGTAAGTTTTTTTAAAGTTTATTTTTCATATGTTGATAATCTCACCTTATACTTATATTAAAAACAAAATGTATATGAAATTCAAGGCTCTTCTTTATAGTGCTTCCTGATATTGTTATGGAGTAACAATGGTTTCTTAAAAAATAAATTCCATGTAATCAAAGAAAGGTAAGATAATACATGAAAAAATAACTATTTCAATTCGACTATTTACTTTATAAATAACTATTTATTTTATACTGCTAATCTCACCTTATACTTATATTCAAAACAAAACAGATATCGAATTCAAGGCTGTTTTTTACAGTGCTTTCATAATAATTTTAATAGATATAATATAGATTAATTACCCCCCTTAAAGTGTCCCCACAGACCGTTTTGAATTAATTCTCTCTTTATCGCTTTACACCACTTTTTGCGAAGAACGTCATTTCTTGGCACATCGATAAACAATGTATTGGGTGCTGTTATTAGTTGTATTATTAACACCTTTAGGAACAGCAAAATACTTGTATCTTTTTTACTTTATTTTATCTGATGCAATAGTCAGAAAATATAGAAAAAAGAGAAAAATATCTATAGCGAGAGCGAATGGGAAGTAGCATACATTACTGGTTGCTGTCCACTGTTTGGGCAAAGATGATGTCAGACCCATTTCGTGCCAAAATGGATTGTTTTCCATGCGAAATCTAAGAGGAGAACTTTGATTACAAATTTAAAAAAAAAACTGTTTAGAAATTTTTTTGATGTTCATTTTGAAGCATTATAAATCGATTAAAAAATGCTGAATTCCCTCATTACTCTTTAAAGTAATATCAGTTTTGCATAAACCTGACTTGAAATTGGCTGCCATTTTAATCTACTTTCTCTATACAAAAAGTACTTAATGGATTTTAAATGTACATATTTTATGTTTTTGAGTTTCTTTTTTAAAGCAAATGACATAATTTTATAACTTTTTTTTACATATTTATTAGAATTTGCACAACTATTATGATAATTTCAAGTGGTAATGCTTATAACTAATGTTTCCATTATTCTTTGAAAAATTATGGAAATTGTATTATGAAAAGATATTTATTTTCTATTTCTGAAGTAGCTTATTAATACCTTTATTATTTTTCCTTTCAGACTGATGGCAATGCTTGTTTGTTGGAATCCTCTAATACAAGAAATAGATTATTATCAGTGTGTAGTTTTCCCTTTTATCAAAGTCCTACATAAAAATACTATCATGTGTTTTGAACTTCTAGTCACATTTATAAGTAAGATTTTAAAATGTAATTTAAATATTAAAACCAACAACAAAAAAAATTGTTTGAACATTTGTATAAAAAAATATTAATTTTTAAGCAATGTTTTTAAAATGAAAATTTTTTTGAAATTTGTGTCCATTGACTTGTAATAAATTTATTAATCTAAAATCTACTCAATACATTTCATCTGCATTGTGTTTCATAAATTATAATTGTTAACCCATTATATGTGTAATTTCAGGCAACTGGTGTCAGAATTGGTTCCTGTTCTGCCCTTTTCCTCCATTCAATATTTTGTGTGTTGTTGAGAATATTTTAGCATTCCATGACAAAGAATTAATGGCACATTTTATTAAGCATGAAATCTCTGTAGAGGTAAAAGCAATTTATTTTAACTGATTAATTGAATAATCTTAAAATCAAAATGTTTTGCAAATTTACATTGATACCATTTCTGTTTTTTAGGTATATGCATGGTCACTTTTAAAGACATCTTTTTCTGAAGTGTTTAATAAAAAGCAGTGGTTAAAACTGTGGGATAACATTTTATCTAATCCTCTGTCTTTCCAATTATATACAGTAGCAGCTTTCAGTATAGTAATGAGAGATGTTTTGTTGAGTTGCAAAACTTTCAAACACTTCAAAGTAAGAAGAATTTTGCTTTCCTTGTTAACAAAAGAAATTTACTTTCTATGAAATTATTTGGAGAAAAATAGTAATGATCTGATAACAAATATAAATTAAGAACAAATTCACCCTTGCTTTTCAATTTATCGGAATTCTACTTTTTTTTTTTTTTAATCTGAAAAGTATAAGAAAAATAATGGCAGAAAAATTACAGGTTGTGATGGTTGCTTTTCAAGCCGAATTTACGTTACTTGTGTATTTATTAAGTTATTCATTCATTGAATTTGTCGTTTTCCATTTGAATAAGATGCAACCAACATTAAAAATTTTCAGTTTTTCCATATACTTTTAGAGTTACTCACCTATGAACTTTTAGGTATAAAGTTTCATTATGATTCAGATTCAATCATATAATGGTTTCCTGTTCCTCCTACACAGTAAGTATAAAAGTAAGGGAAGATTCATCATGTATTAGATCAGTTAATTATATGCATCATTATTGTGATGACAATGGTACATAGACTGAAGTTTAAAATATAATTGTTTTACATTAAGAAAGTAGGTCCATTTCCCATTGAGATTGAAGGGAGGAATATGGCATGCATAGTTAATTGAGAACAGCTGAAATTTTGCCAGTATTTACAATGTCACTGAGAGGAAGTATATATTTCTGAAGAAAAAATAAACTACAACTGTCCTGTGTCTAAGTTATAATTTCTTATTCTACCATCCCCCCCCCCAAGGTAGTTTTTTTTTATAAATCAATGAATTAAGTTTTTACTCTAATAAGTTGAAAATTTATTCATATAAATGCTTTATGCCTAAAACAAAAATCCTCACAGTTTCAAGATTTATTATATTATGTAAGTAGGAAATATAAATATTTTTAATATATCCATTTTTTGTATATTTTAGGATTGCTATAGACGTCATGGTATCTCGGCATCTGTATTATTGAAAAAGGCTTACCAATTGCAACAAACATCTCCAAATGACATTGATCCTCAGGAACTGATTGGAACATATGCGTCTGTTCCTAAGGGGGCTTACCCAAGTTTTTTTGAAATGTCGCAAATGAAAACAGATTTACAGGTATAGTACTTACTCCAAATTTCGTAGATACTATAAATGAATTTAAAATAGGATATTAATTATGTTTATGATTGAATGTTTGTCAAAGTTGCCTTAATGTTGTAATTTACAACTTGGTGCTTTTTTAAAAAATTATTCCTCTGTTCCTAGACCCTCATCCGGAAGAGAATAATTGATCATGAAATTCATTATTTGAAGCAGAGGTAGGTATTTTTATTTTATATAAAATCAATTCTCACATCATTTTTAACCCTTAAATGTATGATTTTTAAAAAATATTTTGTTTGAAAAAAATAATTTTTTTTTTTGCTAGTTTTAAGATTTTACAGATTATGGAAAACTAATGAAAAGTATATTAATTCTGTTTTATTAATATTTTAATATTATTAAGGGGAATAATAAAAAAATCTGGGTCCTCTAAGTATTTAGTTTGGGAAAAGTAATAGATGAGACAAAAAATAGAGGTTTGATGAGACAATTGAGAGACAAGGGCTACAAAACATTTTGTAGCCTTTTAACAACAATATGCAACTAAGGACTAATACATATATTTCTTATTCTAGGGAAGATTTACTGGATATTAAAAGTAATTATTTAAAAGAATTGCAAGAACTGCAAATTTTAAGGAGAAAACTGTTGCTGGAATCTATCGAGTTAAAGGTAAGTTTCTGATCATATTTTTTGAAAAAAATTTACATCCCTTGGAACCATGATTTGGTTTTAAATTAAATATCTGTTTCAGGATGCAGATGCTCTTGAATCACTTGACAGAAAACTAAGATCCGTCCAAAACCTGATACAGGATAATCTTACAAATCAAGTAAAAATATTTAAATATTTTGAAAGTTTTCCTATTTTGTGTAATGATATATTGGTTGATGGATATTGCTAATATTTATATAAAAATCAAATGAATTAGTGATCCCTTATTAATATAATTTATACTTATTTGAATCTGCATACCTAAAACCACCCTTATAATAGAATAGCATCCCATACTACCAGTAATTTCAACACATTTGTCTTATAATAGCCGTTTAAATAAACTCTTTACATATATATATATGTAAAAACATTATTTGTTAGATTCATAAAATTATATATGATTTTGTATTAATATATATATATTTTACATATAGTTAAATATTTACAGTTTACAAAAATGATTGATATATTAGCGCCAAAGTATGCTTATTGCTTGAGAACTTGCCTCGTGACTATAATGTTATTAACAACATCTATCAAGTTTTTAGCCCATAAGTGGTCTAAGGTTAAGGCATGCATGGTTGAGAAACATAAATTGGAGGAAGAAGACTATGGGTTCTCTCCTCCAGCTGTGTTCCTAATCAACATTAATCAAAAACTGGTGGAACAGTGTGTGTTTTAGCAATGAAATCATCACTATATTTGGGCTGGCTACTGGAGGTTTTCATTCAAGCATAACACAAATATGGGCCAGTTTCCCCTGTAAGTCCTTCTTTAAGGCAACCTTAGGCCCTCCTCTCTATAAATATATAGGAGCCATGTCAGATTTCTACCTAGATACTGCAGACTACTTATACCAACAGAATATGCAATGCTTCCAATAAATTCTTGACTGATGGACTTGCTTTAATGCTGGATTGGAGCCACCACCAGATCGTTAGATCTTCCTCTGTCTTATTGTGGATGTCTCTACTTTTAGGAATTAGAAATTTAGCTTCCAGTTATGAGTGAAGTTCATGGAAAGGTATTGTGTGTATTCATAAACTATTCAGTATTATTGAATAAAATTACTTAGGGAAAAAAAAGGCACTTTGTGCCTACATTAGACACAGAAAGTTAAATCCAATCCTCTGGAAAGATTATCACCAATAGAAATAAAGAGAAAATATTTTAAGAACAGATTGGATCCAATCGAATAATCTCAATTTTTTATGAACTAATTTGTCGAAATTTAATTTACTTATTCTAAGATCACCATTCAGAATATATGATTTTAAATTTCTTGAATTAAAGGCTTAGCACTGACACTTAACCACGAAAGTATATTCAGTTGCAAAATCTCAACAAATGCTTTTGTTTCTAAATTAATCTACAATTTCTTGACTTCTATCTTTTCAGGTTAGTATGTTAAAAGGAGCTCTTGGTGAAGATATGTTTTCTACAGATAAAACGGTAATATATCATTGTCATTTTAATTCTTTTCTTTTTCATCAAGCAATTAGTGCTACAATGTTTGAAGGGTTTTTATATAATTTTATTATTTATTTATTTTCCTTTAATAGGGCACAGAAAAACAGTATTTTAAATTTCAAGACTATATGAAAAAGATTAAAAGCAAGTGAATGATGAAGCATTAAATGTTATTTGTAAATATATTTGAGCAATGTTAATAAAATTTAGATTTTGTAAATATATATGCATAAATAAATAAAAAAAATTAATATAGTGAAATTTTTGTGGTTGTTTATTGAATTATTGAACTTTCTTGAATTCATACATAATTCTGTTATTAAAAAGAACAGCAATTTTGAAAACTTTGCATTTGAAACAACATTTACGACATTTTTAATACATGCAAAATTAATGTCCTTTCTTACTGATGTTTAAAAAAGCCAAAAATCTTCAAATTTAGTTTGCAAAGGACATAAGATAGACTAGTAGTTCTGTAAACAGTAGACTTCATGTCAAAAAAATTCTAAGATCTGCTTTTCACAGTCTTTAAAAGTGTAGTCTTTTTTTTCTTCTGTTTTCCAAATGCGATTTATTTACACAAGTATCCACTTTTATCAGTATCCACAGAATTACAATTAAATGTTTGCTTTTATCCACAATAACAAACTTTCAGTCAAATGTCTCGCCATTACCAAAATGACTCAAGTGTTTTAATGGTACCAAATTCACCAAACATTAAAAGACCCACCATCTAGAAACGGAATGGAAAAATAAAAATCCTTATACAGTAGAATCTCCCTACAATGAAGTCTCTCTACAGCGAATTTCTCCGTATAAAGAAATTTTTAATAGGAATGTTAAAAAGCATTCAAAATATTCTCCATATAACGAAGTGGTTGTCTCCCTATAACGAATTTTTTCAGACGTTTATCTTTTCGATTTTTGTCATTTTTGAAGAAAGTTGCTAATTTCTGTGCAAACAAATCGCTCACATGTGCAACCACTCACATTGTTCATTCCAGCGATAACGTCTCTCTACAAAAACGCTAGCTTTTAAAGGAGACAAATGTTTCGGAGAAAAGCAAACAAAGATTCCCAGTTTTGTTATGTGCCAACATGACTGGCGAGGAAAAGCTAAAGATGCTTGTTTTTGGCAAAAATAAATCTCCAAGGTGCTTCAAAGGAATAAAATCTTTAGAAGTTAAATACGAATTCAACAAAAAATCGAGGATGATGTCTGAAATTTTTCACAGATGGTTGAAAGCATTGGACAAGCAAATGGGACAGCAACACCGTAAAATTGCTTAATTAATCGACAATTATCCAATTCATTCAAAAGATTGTGGAGAAAAGCTGAAAAATGTTAGTGTCATTTTCTTTCCTCCTAACTGCACAAAAATTTGCAGCCCCTGGATCTCGGAATAATTAAAAATTTAAAAATGCACTAAAGGAAAAGAATCTTGAAAAAAATGAAACGGTTCAAGAAAACATCGATCTTCGAAAAGCAATTGCAGAACTTTATAAAATATGGAAATTTGATGCAACTGCTAAAACAATCCGTAATTGCTTTAAAAGAGGAGGGAGGCTTCAGTAATCTGACAGTGATTCCGACGATGAAGATGCAATCTTAGCGGACTTGAAAGAAAAATGGAAAACAGTAGAAGGGAATGGAAGAATAACAGATGATGCAACTCTCCCCGACATTTCAGAAGTGGACACAGAATTGTTAAATACTTCATATCCTACAGATGAAGAGATTTTGAAATGTTTAATGGACAACAATAAAGGCCAGGAAAATGACAGTTATTCTGAAAATGAAGACCTGATACAACCAAAACCACATAGGACTGAATGCTACAATCATTCGAAACCATTAAAAGAGGTTTCCAAATCGAAGAAAATGGGCCCGACTCTATTTTTAGCTCACTCATAAAATGTGAAAATTTATCATCACGAAATGTAAAGCAATGTAAAATAACGGAATTTTTCAAGTAAAATAAACGTAAATACATACTAGTACATATCCCAGATAGCACGTAATTTGCAGCAAGTTTGATTTTGATTTGTCATGGCAAAATTTGACGCGTCAAACTTGAATC
>BGPR01024034.1:3586-15874 GCA_013235015.1 Araneus ventricosus | reverse complement strand
CATCATACAGTACAGTCACTTCCAGTTTTATACAGTAGGGTGTAAAAGTAACCGTGGACAATTTTAAAGATGTCTGCTTGTTTCTTGATATTTTTTTAGACGATGACAGATAATAGAAACTGAAGGTTAAACAAGTGACGGTTAATCGAAGTTTCACTGTATTCGGATTTTCTACTTGAACAATTTCGGCCGTAATGGGCATATCCGTCCAGGAGATTAGACTCCATTCCCTATTACTAATATAATAGCCCAGATCTGTCTCTCGGTAACGCTTTGACGTCACCAACAATAAAACTCGCGCCATAGCACTGCGAGACGTTATACAGCATTAATTCATAGTTAGAGCACCTAAATTTTAGTAATTTTAAATTTCAAAGAGTAATTGTCGTTCTAATTTCAAATTTAATAGCTCTAAAACAGTGAAATAAAATTTTATATCGATTGCTATAAAATGTATCTCGCTATGATCAATAGCTCCCGAGAAATTTTAAATTATATTAATCATATATTTCAAATTAATTTCCGTCTTTTAATAGAAAGTAGTAAATCACGTCAGTTTTATATCATGCGCGTGATATAGTTTGGACGCCACGATGCATCTGATTATTGATTGCAATCGTGATGATATAATTTAATAATATTTTTGGCAACGTTTGACAAGCAGAGAAGTGCTTTGTTTTGATTACACTTTCGAAAAAGAATTCCTTTGAAATTTTAACCTTTGACATACGTTTGGCAAGCTGAGAATTTCATGGTCATTGAATTATAATAAAATTGTTAACAGCGAAAAATACTTTAATGGAATGTTGTTTACCAAGAGGCTTTTCTGAATAAAGAAAGATGTAAATAATATGTAAATAAAAACTATTTCCTGTCATAAAACATATGTTTATTTTATTTGTTTTCAATCAATGTTAAACATTTCTCTGGCATACATATCTATTTAAACACGTCGAATTTGACGGGAAATCTCTCGAATGAAGAGGCAATATTTTCCAGTTGGTAAATAAATCCCATTTCCACACTGGTTTTTATGTTTCCAGTGTTCTTAAGGAATAAAATTATGATTAAAGAAACATAGAAACACTCTCAAATTGCAAATGGCGGACTTACGTTTTTGCTGTCTTCGCAACAAGATGATTGTTACGAAGCTGTAAAGTTGTTTCCCTGTCATGCTCATCTTATGGCAGGAAAGAGAGTTTTACAGATGTTTTATTGGAATAGTTCCAGTCGACTGCACGATTGGGAAATATTGTCACAGGAGATTTCCAGGAAACGGGAAAAGTGAAAAACTTTAAACTCATAGTATACTTCTTTTAATATGTCAATATTAAATAAACTACTTTTCATAGTTAAATTTTATTCATGCAAAATCTGGTCGAAACAATTAAACAAGTTTAAAACAGTATGCCGTTACATAAAATATCCATACTAGTAATCAATATGATTCTTTTCAATTCTTAGTAAATAATTAAAAGTGTTTCGGCATCTCCTATGGCGCTTGTAATAATTACTACTAATGAAATACTAGATGTCTACAAAGCTGATTTACTATTATAATATTTTACCACTAACCGCCTTCGGCGACCAGCTCGTTCGCCGGGAATGTAATTTCAAATGAATTTCATATGTATAATTTGATATTCATGGTTCCCATAACATAGTAATTTTAAACTTCAAACTGCGATAGACATTTATCTCGCGTTCTTTTTGTAGCCTTTCACGTGTTCTGTTCCTTGTCTACATGAATGTTCCTAATGGAATCAAATATTAAATTAAAATGCCGCGTTACATTTTATGTCCAGCAGCATGTTAATTGGCTTAAAACATGCTGCTTGAAGATTTCCTTTACAGATTTCACAGAAAAATTGATCAAATAAAAAAGAAAGTAAAATCCAATAGAATATTATCTTAGCTTTCAAAAATGGAGGAGAAACACGCAATTAAATATTTGTTTAAAGAATGAAAACGGTTTGAGTTTCACTGAAACAATGAAAAATATTGTGGTAAATTATGCCAAAATATAATTTTTTAAATTATTAAAATAAGAGAAAAAATCGTACAGTCACTTAATTTATATCATTGAAAAGGTAATCTTTTTCAGATGGTGCAAAAATAATTTTTGTTCTGTAATATTTTCGAAAGTTATTAAGGAAAAAAGCCGAAAATTCGATTAATTTTTAATTAATTCAAATTCTAATTAAAATTTCTAGAAAGAGCTCCAAGACGCACATTCCCACCTTCCAAAGTATGTTTGTGCCAAATTTCGTAGCTCTAGGTCCAGCCGTCTGGCCCGTAGATCGCCAACACATACACACATTCTTCTTTATTATTATTAGAGAAGAAAACAAATGACCAGAAAAATCTTTCAAAATTATTGAAAAAAGGAAGAACACTGAAATATGGGTTTTTTGCCTAATTTAATACACCTTTGTATTGGCACCATTAGCTGCACAAAACACATCTAGAGGCTGCTCAAATGTTCGCCATATCTTTTGTAGCATATCATCATCAATGATGGCTATGGCATGTCCACTCCTTTCTTTATTGAAATTTGTCCCTGGCTCCATAAATTTCTTGTGCCACGCAGAAATCGATGGACATAATGGAGGATTTTTTTCCATATTAATCCTGTAGTTTCGCTAAGTATGTGTATAGCATTTTGTTTCAATAAACCACGATACAAAGTATTTCTTTTGTTGAGGAATAGACATTTTTAGGGGTTTATTGAAAAGCCTCTCTTACATCAACAGGTTACCTTAAATGCATAAATTTGCATGGGACAAATTCGATTAACATATTGTAATATTTGTAACGAATAAAAATGTATATATTTGTAGAATTATTAAAATATTTAAAGAAAGGAAATTAATTAAATAAAAAAAATCGTTTGGCCATAAAAGCAATTAATTTAAAAATATCGTTTGGCCGTAAAAGAAATTCATTAAAAAAATCGTTTTGTTTCATTTCTTTTCTAAAGGTTATAAAAATAGAGTGGCAACAAGATTTTTGGCTGAGCGAACGTTGCTTAGCAACGAAGAAGAAGAAACGTTATTAAGATGAAATTCGATGTAGAATTAATGCAATGTGTGTGATGTGAGTGTTTGTGTAAAATGTCTGTGCTGTGGAAATTGTCAATAAATATTATATTTTTTATAAAGAAGGCTCAAGATTCTTCATGGAATCCTACGAATGCAGCACAATATCTCAACAATTGTCGTTTTAATAGTGTTTTGAAATTGCAAAGAGACTTTCCGGGCACCCTGTATAATGTAGGAAAAAATGCATGTTGTAGTGAAGAAGATGTGAACGGCTACAAATTAATAAGGAAGATAAGTATATTCACTTTAATTTGGATTATACTCACTTTGCCGAAAACAATATGCCCTGATATTAAACTTATTGCCGAAAAGAATTATTCCGCTGTAATTAAATTCATTCAACATGAAAAAAAAATATTTTATCATTGAACAAATATGATACACTCAAGAAACCAGCGGGAGTGGTCTCCCCTAAACTTTCTCGTATACTCCCAACACATGTAGAGAAAAAATCAGCGAAAAGGCAGTAAAACGAACAAGCGTCCCTAACATGGTGGAGAAAAAATTGCGAACCTTCTCTAACCCAGAATGCCACTACTATCCAAAACTTTCTTATGGCGCAAGCGTGAGTCGAAAGGAGGATATTAGTAGTAGCGCGATTTCGAAGGTCACGAGTAGCGCCAATACGCAATTTGGCCTTGTTAGATAAAGGAAATCTAATATGCAATTTGGACGCCTTTTTTTAACCGATTGAAATGAAAATTGGACACAGATCTACCATTAGGGTTAGAAGATCACATACCAAATTTCATTTATCTAAGTAGTTGCATTTAGGAATTATGGCGTTATATTAGAATTATGCTATTATACAGACAGACAGACAGTCAACCCCTTGACGGATTTGGCCCAAAATTTTATACGGACCTACATTCCTGATGATAAAACTGTATACCAAATTTTATCCCTCTAACTACTCAAGTTTTTGAGTTATAGTGTTCACATGAACGCGGACAGACACAGACAGAGTTCCCGTGGACGGATTTTGTCCGAAATTTGGTAGAAATTATACTACAAATTATACTTCAAAATCACATACCAAATTTCATCCCCGTAGCTCTAATAGTTTTCGAGTTATCGTGTTCACAGACAGACAGACAGACATGATTCCAAAATTGTGTTTTTCGAACTCAGGGAGGTCTAAAACGTGGGAGATTCGTCAAAATCTCGAATTCGAATTTTTTGACGATTACAATACTTTCTCTCTGTATACTTCGTATACGAGAAAGTAAAAATGCAATCATTTGTACTAATTTCTTGTCATTATAAAGACGAATACTTTCCACTTCGCGAGCATCGTAGAGTCTATAATCTCTTTTCGCATCTTTCAACTGAACTATTTTTAACCCTATTTTCACGTTTATTTGATAGAATCAATGACCTGGTGAGTTAACTTATCTAAATTACATTTTTAAAAGTTATAGTTGAGTAAGAGTAAGTTTTTAAATTAAGTAAGAGTAAGGTGTAAGTATTTATTTAGATCTCGAGTCATAAAAAATGGGCCATTTTCGAATTATAGTTACTGTTGCCAGGATTTTCAAGCATTGATACAGGACGATTAATTGCTAAATAAATAAAACATGAAAAAAAGTGGGTAGGTAGTGATTTATTTTACTCTGATAAAAACACAATAAAGATTAAGAAAGCTAATAAAATGAACACGTAGAATAATAAAGAAAGATGCAAGGCTAATCCTTTTTAGCCCAGTCATATTTTAAAGGTGATTTTACTTTCTTAATTATATCATTATCTTCTTTCACACAATTTAAAATTGGGCGCAAGTCGTTTTAAAATTATGATGACAAATCAAGATCGCTTCGATTGTCTCCACTGACAACCTTTTTTTTTGTCCGCCCATTGAGTTGACATTAAGGAAAATATTCTCTCCTTTTTTTCGTTGTGCGCTGGAATGACAAATACGTATTCAGATAGCTTTATTAGACCTGACTTCCGATCAACATACAGTGGAATCTCCCTATAACGAAATCGCTTGGTTCCAGTTGAAAAATTCGCTATAGAGAAAATTTCGTTATATGGAGATTAGAGATTTTTGCAGTTATTTAAGTAAATGTTACAAACCTTTTACTACGTGCGATAAGTTCAAAAATATTTAATTATGACTTTCAAATAAAAATGAAGTAATATTTATAAAAAATTTGTTAATATTATACTAATTTTTATTGTATAAATAAAATGCTCAAAAGTGAAGACTATTCACCAATTTAGAGAATAATATGTACTAGTACGGATAAACATAAAATGCGTATTGTCCCGATTCTTGGAATATTGACCCGTAGAAATGTTGCTCCCTCTGTAGAAACCCAGGTCCCCACAGCTGCATTACCCTTCACATAGCATTCTATTGTTATGTGTTATCGCTGGAATGAACAATGTGAGTGGTTCCAGGAGAAGGCACGTATGAGCGATTTGTTTGCACAGAAATTAGCAACTTTCTTCAAAAATGACAAAAATCGAAAAGATAAAGGTCTGAAAAAATTCGTTATAGGGAGACAACCACTTCGCTATATGGAGAATATTTGAATGTTATTTAACATTCCGATTAAAAATTTTGTTACAGGGAGAAATTCGCTGTAGGGAGACTTCGTTGCAGGGAGATTCTACTGTACTTTGTATCTGCAGAGTTCAGGGAGAAAACGGGACAAACAGTATACGGGACTGAGTAGTGAAATACGGTGACAATTCCGTATATACAGGACGTATGACAACCCTAAATATGATGTACAGAAGAAAAAATGCTATCACTTAATTTCTTGACGCTATTAAACGAATACTTTCTACTTAGCGTGCATGGTTGAGTCTAACCTTTTTTCGCATCTTTACAAACTGAACGTTACAGTTTTTAATCTGTTCTCATGTTTATTTGATAGAATTACTAACCTGATGAGTTAATTTATCTAAATTATTAAAAAAAAGTTGTAAGTAAAAAGTGCAAGTTTTTAAGTTAAGTAAGTGTAAGTTTTTTTTAGATCTCAAGTCATAAAAGATGAGCCATTTTCGATTTACAGTTCCATGTAACAAGTGTATACTATTTAAACTAAAGCGCAATTATATATTTCCCACCTAAAAATATATCTCAGCTGTTACTCAACCGCACGCTGCCATGACCCAACACATTATTTTTAACCATTAATGAGCAATGAAACTATTTCACCCAATCACTCATCGTTACGTGAGAATTTTGAAATCTTCTGGAAGTCCCCCCCCCCTCATGGCGACGCGAAAAACACGCTCTTGCCAGCGAAACGTGTCACCAGACTTTTCCCGCCCTTTCCACCAGATCTGTCACTGCCAGGGGCTGTTTTTCCGGCGACAACGCCCTCTGCCGGGGCTGGCACCCTGCCAAATGGGTTGGGGTCTGGGCATCCGTCTGGGAGCACCCCTCCACTCCTCTTCCACTCCGAACAACCCCTGACCTTTAAGTGATCCTCTTTTTCCATGGAAATTCCGGGAATTTTCCGGAAAACAAGTGGAACGTCGCAGTTGGGGGAAAAACAGTTCAATGGGTTGGGATTCCCGAAAAGAAAACAATTTTGGGAACTTGAATGGAGTTATGGAGTTTAGGTGGAAAAGTTCTTAATCCAGACAGAATCTGGAGAGAGAATCGGGATAAGATTCTGGAGCTATTTTCGGGAAAAGGAGAGGAAAAAGAGTTTGGAAACAAAATTTCTGCGTAGTTTCTTTCGCTTTCCTCGTATTTGCATTCCATTAGCTAATTTTTCGGAGAACTGTTGATCCTTTTTGCCTGCCTGACATCTGATGCCTGTGTGGGAGTGGAAATAGGATGTTTTAGGAAGAGATGTTTTGTTCGTTTCCATTAATTTGGAGGAAAAGTTTGGCATCATTGCTGGAAGAAATAAATTTTACGGAGTATTTCGCAAGAAATAGTTTATTCTATAAAAATTATAATGATTACCTTTTCAACGTATTACTTTGTTTTAAGTACTTCACTCGGAGAAAATCTCTTCTCTTGAATTTAAAGTTTCTTCGAAAAATCAGAAGGACTCTAAAACAAAGTTATGGTATAATTTGTTAGAGGCGGTAGGCATTTAATAGAAACTGATTTACAGTTATTCTTTCAGAGAATTTTTGTTTTAAGAATTCAGAATTTCCATTTTATTTTATATATTATTTTTAACTTCTAGTCCGTTATCATACATTAAACAATGCACTGTCTTTTTCTCTCTCTGGATATAGTAGTGTGGGTGTAATCTAGTACACTGGTGTGTGTGTGGGTGTGATGTAGTGTAGTTGTGTGGGTGTAATGTACTAGTATACTGGTGTGTGGGGGGGTGTAATGTAGTATAGTAATGTGTGTGTGGGCGTATTATAGTAGTTTGTGGGTGCAATGTAATCAGTGACGGCTCTTCTTATGCAATCTTGGGGGTGCCATTCTTCCTACCCATCTTTAATCCTTCACTGCGCAGTAATGCGTGTTTGAATCAATTACATTTTTTCGGCTTTTTTCATTAACTTTAAGTAGTTTTATATTTAATGAATAACTAATAACATCTTTTCTTCAAATAGGTAACTATTTTAACAAATTAATTTTAATAAAAAAATTTAAACTCCAAATTTGTTTTTGAGTTCCGTTTACTGTATTCCTTACTACATTTTAAAAGTTAACTTTAAAATGACAGTACAGTACAGAAATAAAATAATTTTCTTATTAATTAACGAGAAAAAAATGTTATAGTATAACTAATATAAACAGAAGCGTTAGAGAATACTATTTATTAGTATCATTAAAAATGAAATCCATTATTGTTTTGTTTTTAGCGATAGAACAAAAACATTAATCTTGATGTTTGTACGACGATTAAAAAATTTTGTATCCATTGAAATCAAAACAGCTACATATAATCGTATCCAGATTCATATTGTGTGCCTCAGAAACTATTTTATTCTTATTTTGATGTTAGAAAGCTGAGTTCAAGCTCTGATGTATTATGTAGTAACGGGAATTGCGAGAAAAAATGATTAATTTATTATTACATCTATCTAAAGGTGGACTGCGATAATTTAAATTGGGAATATACCTATCAATATTCTTAACTAAATCTTAATTTATCTACATCCAAAATTTTTTTAACTTTTTTAATTTTCTCCGGTGCCCCAAGACACTTAAATATTCGCGAAAAAACGATTTTTATGAAAATTTTGAATTAAAAATTTTAAAAAATGCATTAAAGAAACGATTTTGCAGGGGAAAACGTATAGGAGAGAATGGAAAATTATTTATTTTTTATTATTAAATGAATAAAATTATTTTTGTTTATATAATATTATTCAGGGACCCACAACTACATTTTCTTCTTTTTTATATTTTACGATATAACAAAATTTTACTTTATTTCGAAGTCAAAGATACAATACGCCACAATCTCGACTTTCCCTAAACAAAAACACATCGCTGCAAGGGAAACTTGTGCAAAAGCCTTCTTTTATTCATCCCTCCCTTGTTGTTTGAATGAGTCAAAATCGTAAGAATGTCAATTTTAAAATTTTTTGGGCGCTTGGGCCACCAGAATATGAATGATACGAATGAATTTGAATAATAATAATAAAGAAAAAGTAAACTAATATACCAAAAACAAAACTTTCTTACACCCGCTAACGGGAATTTTGAAAAAAATTTTTTATAAATTTCCAAAAAAATGTCATTTTTATGACATTTTTGAATTTATGACATTTTTTCAGAAATGAATGAATTTCAATAAAAATTATATGCAAACTAATATTCCTAAGTCACAACTTTCCCACCCCGCGCCAAAAGTAATTTCCCAAAGAAAAATTTTTCCTATACCGATCCACCCTATTGTTGTAAAGCTTGATCACGAACGAAGAAAGAGGATGGAGTAGATTAAGATCTATTAATTAACTGGTAATTGGTTGTCACCAGCCCCACCCACCATCAATCATATTACACTATTGTGCATAAGTCATCTTCGCAAAAGCTGTAGCTTTACTAGGTGCCATTGTTCGAACTGTCCTTTTTCTTTTGATCTTTTCATTTCGGATTATTCAGAAAACTCCAAAATCGTATCAAACAGTGGCGAATCCGGAGGGCTATCGGTCAGCCGCCCCCGCCCCCCCAGAGTTAAACCAAAATTCTTATTTTATTTAAAATCACTGCAACTGTTTGTTCTTAATTTTCATTTTTAAAAAAATAATAAAATCGAGACGACATTGCTTTCTGTCTTGACAGACTCGAAAATTTTCCTACTTTTCTAGTCATTCCACTTGTACCTGTAGCGTTGGCGCGGTCGAAAACATTTTTTGGCTAGTTGTTTCATAGTACTTTTTATTAAATTATTGTCAGGTGAGGAAAGTCTGTAAATTTAGTGTTTTGGTTTACATAAGCCATGAGGTTTGACATTCGTCACTACGATACAAATTTTTATGACCTCAGCCCCCCCCCAGACCAGAATCCTGGATTCGCCACTGGTCTCAAAACTTCTTTATCGACGTTTTTCCAGAATTAAAAGCGGATACGATTGATTATCATGATCAGTAATTGATAGCGCTATCATAAGTTAATGCAAAATTATAACTATGCTTTTTTCATTTGTTTTGGCGTCTAAGTAATACTATAAAACGTTGAATAAAATATAGAATAAAAAATAAATCCTACGAATTTTATTGAGTTAATTCGAGCCGCTTGACCCTTATACTAAGGTGACCAACCGTCCTCCTTTAAGGACGTTGCTCACCTTAGTCCTTCTTTTGTAAGTTTTGTCCTCCCTCTAAAAGTGTCCTCCTATGTGTTCTTCTTTTCGATATTTGAAGACAAATCTGTAAATATCCGTATTCGATCTATGCTAATAAGGGTTTTTTAACTGCTAATGAATTTTGGATAAGTTAGAAATCGAAATTGGACATTGATACTCTAGCTGCAGCACTTGCAGTAAAATTTAAAATGAAGGAAATTTCTTGTTCGGAGATTTCCAATATATTGTTTGAAGATGATACATAGCCAAAAAAATATTCCTTCAATGGAAAATTATTCATTTAAATAATAATTAATAGGCATATAAGAATAATTTCGAAATAAAATGTTTTTATAATGCATTTAACATATCACCGTATATTCTGTACTATTTTTGCAATGAATAAAATGTTTTTTTTAATTTACGATATTTTCTTCCTTCAATTTATTTATGTCCTACTTTTCATTGTAAAAAAGGTGGTCACCTTACTTAAGGGCTGTCCATAAATGATGTCACACTTTTTTTCAATATTTTTGACCCCTCCCCCCTTTGTCACAAAGTGTCACACTTCACCATACCCCCTCCCCCCTTGCCACATGCCACGCTATATTACATAAATATATACTTGAAGTTCAGAAACAAAGCACTATGTTATAGATCATATTTCAAATTTATTTTTAAACTTTAGCTATGTGTTTTAATGACATTTTTGACCAGGGGGAGGTTTTCTTCTAATGGTGAAGAATTTCTACTGCTACCATATTCTCAGAACCTACCCTGAATTCCTTTTTCGAAAAGAAGGGAATATAAGTGAAAAAAATCACATGAAAGTTGTTTTAGCCCAGAATTAAAAAAGTACCCTCAAATTCTGGTAATTTCAAAATAACTTCAAAATTTAATCTGCTGATTTAAAATGTTTTTATTTTAACCAAAATGTGTGATGTCACACTGCTTGTTACCCCCCCCCCTTGTCACAAACTGTCATAATTTCACGAACCCCCTCCCCCTCCAAGCGTGACATCATTTGTGGACGGCCCCTTATACTAATTTAAAATCTAAACGTTATTAAATTACAAAAAATGTTTGGGGGGATATAACAGTAGGGGTTACTCAAAAATAAAATTAATCAATGGATATGGGGGGGGGGTAAAAAAAAGGTTGTGAACTGCTGCTGTAGTGCATCAAGAATTGAGTGAAAAATGAATGACAAAATTCCATCTTTACAAACATGAATTAAGTCAATTTAAATAATAAAAAAAGAATGATTGTGATCCCGATAACCATAATTAAAATTTCACTGTCAATTCATTCAGATTTTGCAGTCCCATTCACTTCGCTGACAATGAAGAACGAATTAATTGGTAGACCAAAATAGAAACCGAATGCATAGATGTGACGATTCATGAATATATTTATCTAAATAAAGTTCAAAAGGCGCCTCGAATACATTCTCACTTCTCCGCTTTGCACTTTTCATCCATACGCTTCACACTGCGTCTCTTTCGCAAGCCTCCGTCATCATCTCCTTTGATTGCTGACATTTGGCTTTTGAATAATTGCCTTCCAAAAAACAAAAAGCGCGTGAACCGATTCACTCCGTTCGGAACGGGTTGCTTGGCACACGTGCACGGGAACGGGAACAATGGGCGCTCGGCGACGGACTGACGACCAGGAAGAGAACGGCTTGGAGGAAGCTGGAGACTAAAAATATGTGCAAATGAATGGTTTTGCAGTCGGGAAAAAGAAAAAAAGACGCGGCGTTGCAGAAATAGACGCGGCCTTCGACATTCGTCGTTTCTAATGACGACTTTAATGACCCCTTTTGTTTCCGATGAAAGGCGCCTCTGATTTGCTCACTTTTTCGCTTAAAATGCAAAATCCGTGATTGAGAAATCGTCTTTCTCTTCCCTGATGTTGTATTCTTTTCTCTAATTGCGGGTTGTTTGGCTTCAATTTGCTGTTCAATTATATCAAGTCGAAATCCGCCTTCGACTCACTCAAAGTTAATTGAACGGAATCGTCTGCGGTTGGGTGCTTTCCGGAACGTTGCACTTTTGAATGCGTCGTCTTATTGGTTTCCTCACAGGCGAAAGTTCAAACGATATTGACAGAGCTAACTGACGGGCCACGGTTAGACCAGATTCTATAAATGATCAGGTATATATTTATACGCGGGCCTCCTCTATGTTAAATCAATCGATGTCACACTTCTCCCGTTGGAATGGAGTGAAAGTTTGGTGACGGGATGCCGGCTGTTGGGTACTTTCCGGAACGTTGCACTTTTGAATGCGTCGTCTTATTGGTTTCATCACAGGTGAAATTTCAAACGATATTGACAGAGATAACCGACTGGCCGCGGTTAGACCAGATTCTATAAAAGATCAGGTATATATTTATAGGCGGGCCTCCTCTATATTAAATCAATCGATGTCACACTTCTCCCGTTGGAATGGAGTGAAAGT
>BGPR01024033.1:7779-20067 GCA_013235015.1 Araneus ventricosus | reverse complement strand
ACTTTCACTCCATTCCAACGGGAGAAGTGTGACATCGATTGATTTAATATAGAGGAGGCCCGCCTATAAATATATACCTGATCTTTTATAGAATCTGGTCTAACCGCGGCCAGTCGGTTATCTCTGTCAATATCGTTTGAAATTTCACCTGTGATGAAACCAATAAGACGACGCATTCAAAAGTGCAACGTTCCGGAAAGTACCCAACAGCCGGCATCCCGTCACCAAACTTTCACTCCATTCCAACGGGAGAAGTGTGACATCGATTGATTTAACATAGAGGAGGCCCGCGTATAAATATATACCTGATCATTTATAGAATCTGGTCTAACCGTGGCCCGTCAGTTAGCTCTGTCAATATCGTTTGAACTTTCGCCTGTGAGGAAACCAATAAGACGACGCATTCAAAAGTGCAACGTTCCGGAAAGCACCCAACCGCAGACGATTCCGTTCAATTAACTTTGAGTGAGTCGAAGGCGGATTTCGACTTGATATAATTGAACAGCAAATTGAAGCCAAACAACCCGCAATTAGAGAAAAGAATACAACATCAGGGAAGAGAAAGACGATTTCTCAATCACGGATTTTGCATTTTAAGCGAAAAAGTGAGCAAATCAGAGGCGCCTTTCATCGGAAACAAAAGGGGTCATTAAAGTCGTCATTAGAAACGACGAATGTCGAAGGCCGCGTCTATTTCTGCAACGCCGCGTCTTTTTTTCTTTTTCCCGACTGCAAAACCATTCATTTGCACATATTTTTAGTCTCCAGCTTCCTCCAAGCCGTTCTCTTCCTGGTCGTCAGTCCGTCGCCGAGCGCCCATTGTTCCCGTTCCCGTGCACGTGTGCCAAGCAACCCGTTCCGAACGGAGTGAATCGGTTCACGCGCTTTTTGTTTTTTGGAAGGCAATTATTCAAAAGCCAAATGTCAGCAATCAAAGGAGATGATGACGGAGGCTTGCGAAAGAGACGCAGTGTGAAGCGTATGGATGAAAAGTGCAAAGCGGAGAAGTGAGAATGTATTCGAGGCGCCTTTTGAACTTTATTTAGATAAATATATTCATGAATCGTCACATCTATGCATTCGGTTTCTATTTTGGTCTACCAATTAATTCGTTCTTCATTGTCAGCGAAGTGAATGGGACTGCAAAATCTGAATGAATTGACAGTGAAATTTTAATTATGGTTATCGGGATCACAATCATTCTTTTTTTATTATTTAAATTGACTTAATTCATGTTTGTAAAGATGGAATTTTGTCATTCATTTTTCACTCAATTCTTGATGCACTACAGCAGCAGTTCACAACCTTTTTTTTACCCCCCCCCCATATCCATTGATTAATTTTATTTTTGAGTAACCCCTACTGTTATATCCCCCCAAACATTTTTTGTAATTTAATAACGTTTAGATTTTAAATTAGTATAAGGGGCCGTCCACAAATGATGTCACGCTTGGAGGGGGAGGGGGTTCGTGAAATTATGACAGTTTGTGACAAGGGGGGGGGGTAACAAGCAGTGTGACATCACACATTTTGGTTAAAATAAAAACATTTTAAATCAGCAGATTAAATTTTGAAGTTATTTTGAAATTACCAGAATTTGAGGGTACTTTTTTAATTCTGGGCTAAAACAACTTTCATGTGATTTTTTTCACTTATATTCCCTTCTTTTCGAAAAAGGAATTCAGGGTAGGTTCTGAGAATATGGTAGCAGTAGAAATTCTTCACCATTAGAAGAAAACCTCCCCCTGGTCAAAAATGTCATTAAAACACATAGCTAAAGTTTAAAAATAAATTTGAAATATGATCTATAACATAGTGCTTTGTTTCTGAACTTCAAGTATATATTTATGTAATATAGCGTGGCATGTGGCAAGGGGGGAGGGGGTATGGTGAAGTGTGACACTTTGTGACAAAGGGGGGAGGGGTCAAAAATATTGAAAAAAAGTGTGACATCATTTATGGACAGCCCTTAAGTAAGGTGACCACCTTTTTTACAATGAAAAGTAGGACATAAATAAATTGAAGGAAGAAAATATCGTAAATTAAAAAAAACATTTTATTCATTGCAAAAATAGTACAGAATATACGGTGATATGTTAAATGCATTATAAAAACATTTTATTTCGAAATTATTCTTATATGCCTATTAATTATTATTTAAATGAATAATTTTCCATTGAAGGAATATTTTTTTGGCTATGTATCATCTTCAAACAATATATTGGAAATCTCCGAACAAGAAATTTCCTTCATTTTAAATTTTACTGCAAGTGCTGCAGCTAGAGTATCAATGTCCAATTTCGATTTCTAACTTATCCAAAATTCATTAGCAGTTAAAAAACCCTTATTAGCATAGATCGAATACGGATATTTACAGATTTGTCTTCAAATATCGAAAAGAAGAACACATAGGAGGACACTTTTAGAGGGAGGACAAAACTTACAAAAGAAGGACTAAGGTGAGCAACGTCCTTAAAGGAGGACGGTTGGTCACCTTAGTATAAGGGTCAAGCGGCTCGAATTAACTCAATAAAATTCGTAGGATTTATTTTTTATTCTATATTTTATTCAACGTTTTATAGTATTACTTAGACGCCAAAACAAATGAAAAAAGCATAGTTATAATTTTGCATTAACTTATGATAGCGCTATCAATTACTGATCATGATAATCAATCGTATCCGCTTTTAATTCTGGAAAAACGTCGATAAAGAAGTTTTGAGACCAGTGGCGAATCCAGGATTCTGGTCTGGGGGGGGGCTGAGGTCATAAAAATTTGTATCGTAGTGACGAATGTCAAACCTCATGGCTTATGTAAACCAAAACACTAAATTTACAGACTTTCCTCACCTGACAATAATTTAATAAAAAGTACTATGAAACAACTAGCCAAAAAATGTTTTCGACCGCGCCAACGCTACAGGTACAAGTGGAATGACTAGAAAAGTAGGAAAATTTTCGAGTCTGTCAAGACAGAAAGCAATGTCGTCTCGATTTTATTATTTTTTTAAAAATGAAAATTAAGAACAAACAGTTGCAGTTATTTTAAATAAAATAAGAATTTTGGTTTAACTCTGGGGGGGCGGGGGCGGCTGACCGATAGCCCTCCGGATTCGCCACTGTTTGATACGATTTTGGAGTTTTCTGAATAATCCGAAATGAAAAGATCAAAAGAAAAAGGACAGTTCGAACAATGGCACCTAGTAAAGCTACAGCTTTTGCGAAGATGACTTATGCACAATAGTGTAATATGATTGATGGTGGGTGGGGCTGGTGACAACCAATTACCAGTTAATTAATAGATCTTAATCTACTCCATCCTCTTTCTTCGTTCGTGATCAAGCTTTACAACAATAGGGTGGATCGGTATAGGAAAAATTTTTCTTTGGGAAATTACTTTTGGCGCGGGGTGGGAAAGTTGTGACTTAGGAATATTAGTTTGCATATAATTTTTATTGAAATTCATTCATTTCTGAAAAAATGTCATAAATTCAAAAATGTCATAAAAATGACATTTTTTTGGAAATTTATAAAAAATTTTTTTCAAAATTCCCGTTAGCGGGTGTAAGAAAGTTTTGTTTTTGGTATATTAGTTTACTTTTTCTTTATTATTATTATTCAAATTCATTCGTATCATTCATATTCTGGTGGCCCAAGCGCCCAAAAAATTTTAAAATTGACATTCTTACGATTTTGACTCATTCAAACAACAAGGGAGGGATGAATAAAAGAAGGCTTTTGCACAAGTTTCCCTTGCAGCGATGTGTTTTTGTTTAGGGAAAGTCGAGATTGTGGCGTATTGTATCTTTGACTTCGAAATAAAGTAAAATTTTGTTATATCGTAAAATATAAAAAAGAAGAAAATGTAGTTGTGGGTCCCTGAATAATATTATATAAACAAAAATAATTTTATTCATTTAATAATAAAAAATAAATAATTTTCCATTCTCTCCTATACGTTTTCCCCTGCAAAATCGTTTCTTTAATGCATTTTTTAAAATTTTTAATTCAAAATTTTCATAAAAATCGTTTTTTCGCGAATATTTAAGTGTCTTGGGGCACCGGAGAAAATTAAAAAAGTTAAAAAAATTTTGGATGTAGATAAATTAAGATTTAGTTAAGAATATTGATAGGTATATTCCCAATTTAAATTATCGCAGTCCACCTTTAGATAGATGTAATAATAAATTAATCATTTTTTCTCGCAATTCCCGTTACTACATAATACATCAGAGCTTGAACTCAGCTTTCTAACATCAAAATAAGAATAAAATAGTTTCTGAGGCACACAATATGAATCTGGATACGATTATATGTAGCTGTTTTGATTTCAATGGATACAAAATTTTTTAATCGTCGTACAAACATCAAGATTAATGTTTTTGTTCTATCGCTAAAAACAAAACAATAATGGATTTCATTTTTAATGATACTAATAAATAGTATTCTCTAACGCTTCTGTTTATATTAGTTATACTATAACATTTTTTTCTCGTTAATTAATAAGAAAATTATTTTATTTCTGTACTGTACTGTCATTTTAAAGTTAACTTTTAAAATGTAGTAAGGAATACAGTAAACGGAACTCAAAAACAAATTTGGAGTTTAAATTTTTTTATTAAAATTAATTTGTTAAAATAGTTACCTATTTGAAGAAAAGATGTTATTAGTTATTCATTAAATATAAAACTACTTAAAGTTAATGAAAAAAGCCGAAAAAATGTAATTGATTCAAACACGCATTACTGCGCAGTGAAGGATTAAAGATGGGTAGGAAGAATGGCACCCCCAAGATTGCATAAGAAGAGCCGTCACTGATTACATTGCACCCACAAACTACTATAATACGCCCACACACACATTACTATACTACATTACACCCCCCCACACACCAGTATACTAGTACATTACACCCACACAACTACACTACATCACACCCACACACACACCAGTGTACTAGATTACACCCACACTACTATATCCAGAGAGAGAAAAAGACAGTGCATTGTTTAATGTATGATAACGGACTAGAAGTTAAAAATAATATATAAAATAAAATGGAAATTCTGAATTCTTAAAACAAAAATTCTCTGAAAGAATAACTGTAAATCAGTTTCTATTAAATGCCTACCGCCTCTAACAAATTATACCATAACTTTGTTTTAGAGTCCTTCTGATTTTTCGAAGAAACTTTAAATTCAAGAGAAGAGATTTTCTCCGAGTGAAGTACTTAAAACAAAGTAATACGTTGAAAAGGTAATCATTATAATTTTTATAGAATAAACTATTTCTTGCGAAATACTCCGTAAAATTTATTTCTTCCAGCAATGATGCCAAACTTTTCCTCCAAATTAATGGAAACGAACAAAACATCTCTTCCTAAAACATCCTATTTCCACTCCCACACAGGCATCAGATGTCAGGCAGGCAAAAAGGATCAACAGTTCTCCGAAAAATTAGCTAATGGAATGCAAATACGAGGAAAGCGAAAGAAACTACGCAGAAATTTTGTTTCCAAACTCTTTTTCCTCTCCTTTTCCCGAAAATAGCTCCAGAATCTTATCCCGATTCTCTCTCCAGATTCTGTCTGGATTAAGAACTTTTCCACCTAAACTCCATAACTCCATTCAAGTTCCCAAAATTGTTTTCTTTTCGGGAATCCCAACCCATTGAACTGTTTTTCCCCCAACTGCGACGTTCAACTTGTTTTCCGGAAAATTCCCGGAATTTCCATGGAAAAAGAGGATCACTTAAAGGTCAGGGGTTGTTCGGAGTGGAAGAGGAGTGGAGGGGTGCTCCCAGACGGATGCCCAGACCCCAACCCATTTGGCAGGGTGCCAGCCCCGGCAGAGGGCGTTGTCGCCGGAAAAACAGCCCCTGGCAGTGACAGATCTGGTGGAAAGGGCGGGAAAAGTCTGGTGACACGTTTCGCTGGCAAGAGCGTGTTTTTCGCGTCGCCATGAGGGGGGGGGGACTTCCAGAAGATTTCAAAATTCTCACGTAACGATGAGTGATTGGGTGAAATAGTTTCATTGCTCATTAATGGTTAAAAATAATGTGTTGGGTCATGGCAGCGTGCGGTTGAGTAACAGCTGAGATATATTTTTAGGTGGGAAATATATAATTGCGCTTTAGTTTAAATAGTATACACTTGTTACATGGAACTGTAAATCGAAAATGGCTCATCTTTTATGACTTGAGATCTAAAAAAAACTTACACTTACTTAACTTAAAAACTTGCACTTTTTACTTACAACTTTTTTTTAATAATTTAGATAAATTAACTCATCAGGTTAGTAATTCTATCAAATAAACATGAGAACAGATTAAAAACTGTAACGTTCAGTTTGTAAAGATGCGAAAAAAGGTTAGACTCAACCATGCACGCTAAGTAGAAAGTATTCGTTTAATAGCGTCAAGAAATTAAGTGATAGCATTTTTTCTTCTGTACATCATATTTAGGGTTGTCATACGTCCTGTATATACGGAATTGTCACCGTATTTCACTACTCAGTCCCGTATACTGTTTGTCCCGTTTTCTCCCTGAACTCTGCAGATACAAAGTACAGTAGAATCTCCCTGCAACGAAGTCTCCCTACAGCGAATTTCTCCCTGTAACAAAATTTTTAATCGGAATGTTAAATAACATTCAAATATTCTCCATATAGCGAAGTGGTTGTCTCCCTATAACGAATTTTTTCAGACCTTTATCTTTTCGATTTTTGTCATTTTTGAAGAAAGTTGCTAATTTCTGTGCAAACAAATCGCTCATACGTGCCTTCTCCTGGAACCACTCACATTGTTCATTCCAGCGATAACACATAACAATAGAATGCTATGTGAAGGGTAATGCAGCTGTGGGGACCTGGGTTTCTACAGAGGGAGCAACATTTCTACGGGTCAATATTCCAAGAATCGGGACAATACGCATTTTATGTTTATCCGTACTAGTACATATTATTCTCTAAATTGGTGAATAGTCTTCACTTTTGAGCATTTTATTTATACAATAAAAATTAGTATAATATTAACAAATTTTTTATAAATATTACTTCATTTTTATTTGAAAGTCATAATTAAATATTTTTGAACTTATCGCACGTAGTAAAAGGTTTGTAACATTTACTTAAATAACTGCAAAAATCTCTAATCTCCATATAACGAAATTTTCTCTATAGCGAATTTTTCAACTGGAACCAAGCGATTTCGTTATAGGGAGATTCCACTGTATGTTGATCGGAAGTCAGGTCTAATAAAGCTATCTGAATACGTATTTGTCATTCCAGCGCACAACGAAAAAAAGGAGAGAATATTTTCCTTAATGTCAACTCAATGGGCGGACAAAAAAAAAGGTTGTCAGTGGAGACAATCGAAGCGATCTTGATTTGTCATCATAATTTTAAAACGACTTGCGCCCAATTTTAAATTGTGTGAAAGAAGATAATGATATAATTAAGAAAGTAAAATCACCTTTAAAATATGACTGGGCTAAAAAGGATTAGCCTTGCATCTTTCTTTATTATTCTACGTGTTCATTTTATTAGCTTTCTTAATCTTTATTGTGTTTTTATCAGAGTAAAATAAATCACTACCTACCCACTTTTTTTCATGTTTTATTTATTTAGCAATTAATCGTCCTGTATCAATGCTTGAAAATCCTGGCAACAGTAACTATAATTCGAAAATGGCCCATTTTTTATGACTCGAGATCTAAATAAATACTTACACCTTACTCTTACTTAATTTAAAAACTTACTCTTACTCAACTATAACTTTTAAAAATGTAATTTAGATAAGTTAACTCACCAGGTCATTGATTCTATCAAATAAACGTGAAAATAGGGTTAAAAATAGTTCAGTTGAAAGATGCGAAAAGAGATTATAGACTCTACGATGCTCGCGAAGTGGAAAGTATTCGTCTTTATAATGACAAGAAATTAGTACAAATGATTGCATTTTTACTTTCTCGTATACGAAGTATACAGAGAGAAAGTATTGTAATCGTCAAAAAATTCGAATTCGAGATTTTGACGAATCTCCCACGTTTTAGACCTCCCTGAGTTCGAAAAACACAATTTTGGAATCATGTCTGTCTGTCTGTCTGTGAACACGATAACTCGAAAACTATTAGAGCTACGGGGATGAAATTTGGTATGTGATTTTGAAGTATAATTTGTAGTATAATTTCTACCAAATTTCGGACAAAATCCGTCCACGGGAACTCTGTCTGTGTCTGTCCGCGTTCATGTGAACACTATAACTCAAAAACTTGAGTAGTTAGAGGGATAAAATTTGGTATACAGTTTTATCATCAGGAATGTAGGTCCGTATAAAATTTTGGGCCAAATCCGTCAAGGGGTTGACTGTCTGTCTGTCTGTATAATAGCATAATTCTAATATAACGCCATAATTCCTAAATGCAACTACTTAGATAAATGAAATTTGGTATGTGATCTTCTAACCCTAATGGTAGATCTGTGTCCAATTTTCATTTCAATCGGTTAAAAAAAGGCGTCCAAATTGCATATTAGATTTCCTTTATCTAACAAGGCCAAATTGCGTATTGGCGCTACTCGTGACCTTCGAAATCGCGCTACTACTAATATCCTCCTTTCGACTCACGCTTGCGCCATAAGAAAGTTTTGGATAGTAGTGGCATTCTGGGTTAGAGAAGGTTCGCAATTTTTTCTCCACCATGTTAGGGACGCTTGTTCGTTTTACTGCCTTTTCGCTGATTTTTTCTCTACATGTGTTGGGAGTATACGAGAAAGTTTAGGGGAGACCACTCCCGCTGGTTTCTTGAGTGTATCATATTTGTTCAATGATAAAATATTTTTTTTTCATGTTGAATGAATTTAATTACAGCGGAATAATTCTTTTCGGCAATAAGTTTAATATCAGGGCATATTGTTTTCGGCAAAGTGAGTATAATCCAAATTAAAGTGAATATACTTATCTTCCTTATTAATTTGTAGCCGTTCACATCTTCTTCACTACAACATGCATTTTTTCCTACATTATACAGGGTGCCCGGAAAGTCTCTTTGCAATTTCAAAACACTATTAAAACGACAATTGTTGAGATATTGTGCTGCATTCGTAGGATTCCATGAAGAATCTTGAGCCTTCTTTATAAAAAATATAATATTTATTGACAATTTCCACAGCACAGACATTTTACACAAACACTCACATCACACACATTGCATTAATTCTACATCGAATTTCATCTTAATAACGTTTCTTCTTCTTCGTTGCTAAGCAACGTTCGCTCAGCCAAAAATCTTGTTGCCACTCTATTTTTATAACCTTTAGAAAAGAAATGAAACAAAACGATTTTTTTAATGAATTTCTTTTACGGCCAAACGATATTTTTAAATTAATTGCTTTTATGGCCAAACGATTTTTTTTATTTAATTAATTTCCTTTCTTTAAATATTTTAATAATTCTACAAATATATACATTTTTATTCGTTACAAATATTACAATATGTTAATCGAATTTGTCCCATGCAAATTTATGCATTTAAGGTAACCTGTTGATGTAAGAGAGGCTTTTCAATAAACCCCTAAAAATGTCTATTCCTCAACAAAAGAAATACTTTGTATCGTGGTTTATTGAAACAAAATGCTATACACATACTTAGCGAAACTACAGGATTAATATGGAAAAAAATCCTCCATTATGTCCATCGATTTCTGCGTGGCACAAGAAATTTATGGAGCCAGGGACAAATTTCAATAAAGAAAGGAGTGGACATGCCATAGCCATCATTGATGATGATATGCTACAAAAGATATGGCGAACATTTGAGCAGCCTCTAGATGTGTTTTGTGCAGCTAATGGTGCCAATACAAAGGTGTATTAAATTAGGCAAAAAACCCATATTTCAGTGTTCTTCCTTTTTTCAATAATTTTGAAAGATTTTTCTGGTCATTTGTTTTCTTCTCTAATAATAATAAAGAAGAATGTGTGTATGTGTTGGCGATCTACGGGCCAGACGGCTGGACCTAGAGCTACGAAATTTGGCACAAACATACTTTGGAAGGTGGGAATGTGCGTCTTGGAGCTCTTTCTAGAAATTTTAATTAGAATTTGAATTAATTAAAAATTAATCGAATTTTCGGCTTTTTTCCTTAATAACTTTCGAAAATATTACAGAACAAAAATTATTTTTGCACCATCTGAAAAAGATTACCTTTTCAATGATATAAATTAAGTGACTGTACGATTTTTTCTCTTATTTTAATAATTTAAAAAATTATATTTTGGCATAATTTACCACAATATTTTTCATTGTTTCAGTGAAACTCAAACCGTTTTCATTCTTTAAACAAATATTTAATTGCGTGTTTCTCCTCCATTTTTGAAAGCTAAGATAATATTCTATTGGATTTTACTTTCTTTTTTATTTGATCAATTTTTCTGTGAAATCTGTAAAGGAAATCTTCAAGCAGCATGTTTTAAGCCAATTAACATGCTGCTGGACATAAAATGTAACGCGGCATTTTAATTTAATATTTGATTCCATTAGGAACATTCATGTAGACAAGGAACAGAACACGTGAAAGGCTACAAAAAGAACGCGAGATAAATGTCTATCGCAGTTTGAAGTTTAAAATTACTATGTTATGGGAACCATGAATATCAAATTATACATATGAAATTCATTTGAAATTACATTCCCGGCGAACGAGCTGGTCGCCGAAGGCGGTTAGTGGTAAAATATTATAATAGTAAATCAGCTTTGTAGACATCTAGTATTTCATTAGTAGTAATTATTACAAGCGCCATAGGAGATGCCGAAACACTTTTAATTATTTACTAAGAATTGAAAAGAATCATATTGATTACTAGTATGGATATTTTATGTAACGGCATACTGTTTTAAACTTGTTTAATTGTTTCGACCAGATTTTGCATGAATAAAATTTAACTATGAAAAGTAGTTTATTTAATATTGACATATTAAAAGAAGTATACTATGAGTTTAAAGTTTTTCACTTTTCCCGTTTCCTGGAAATCTCCTGTGACAATATTTCCCAATCGTGCAGTCGACTGGAACTATTCCAATAAAACATCTGTAAAACTCTCTTTCCTGCCATAAGATGAGCATGACAGGGAAACAACTTTACAGCTTCGTAACAATCATCTTGTTGCGAAGACAGCAAAAACGTAAGTCCGCCATTTGCAATTTGAGAGTGTTTCTATGTTTCTTTAATCATAATTTTATTCCTTAAGAACACTGGAAACATAAAAACCAGTGTGGAAATGGGATTTATTTACCAACTGGAAAATATTGCCTCTTCATTCGAGAGATTTCCCGTCAAATTCGACGTGTTTAAATAGATATGTATGCCAGAGAAATGTTTAACATTGATTGAAAACAAATAAAATAAACATATGTTTTATGACAGGAAATAGTTTTTATTTACATATTATTTACATCTTTCTTTATTCAGAAAAGCCTCTTGGTAAACAACATTCCATTAAAGTATTTTTCGCTGTTAACAATTTTATTATAATTCAATGACCATGAAATTCTCAGCTTGCCAAACGTATGTCAAAGGTTAAAATTTCAAAGGAATTCTTTTTCGAAAGTGTAATCAAAACAAAGCACTTCTCTGCTTGTCAAACGTTGCCAAAAATATTATTAAATTATATCATCACGATTGCAATCAATAATCAGATGCATCGTGGCGTCCAAACTATATCACGCGCATGATATAAAACTGACGTGATTTACTACTTTCTATTAAAAGACGGAAATTAATTTGAAATATATGATTAATATAATTTAAAATTTCTCGGGAGCTATTGATCATAGCGAGATACATTTTATAGCAATCGATATAAAATTTTATTTCACTGTTTTAGAGCTATTAAATTTGAAATTAGAACGACAATTACTCTTTGAAATTTAAAATTACTAAAATTTAGGTGCTCTAACTATGAATTAATGCTGTATAACGTCTCGCAGTGCTATGGCGCGAGTTTTATTGTTGGTGACGTCAAAGCGTTACCGAGAGACAGATCTGGGCTATTATATTAGTAATAGGGAATGGAGTCTAATCTCCTGGACGGATATGCCCATTACGGCCGAAATTGTTCAAGTAGAAAATCCGAATACAGTGAAACTTCGATTAACCGTCACTTGTTTAACCTTCAGTTTCTATTATCTGTCATCGTCTAAAAAAATATCAAGAAACAAGCAGACATCTTTAAAATTGTCCACGGTTACTTTTACACCCTACTGTATAAAACTGGAAGTGACTGTACTGTATGATG